>JNEV01001370.1:0-67000 GCA_000697495.1 Saksenaea oblongispora B3353
GGGATCATCGAGAGATCACCATCCCAAAACGAGGATTATTTGTCAAACTTTTTCACAATACAGGAAAAAACAAAGAGACGGCCCATATTAGATTGTCAACAACTCAACCAATTCGTACAATGCAATCACTTCAAAATGGAAGGTGTCCCAGCACTACGAGATCTAATAGAAGAAAACGATTATATGACAAAAATCGATCTGAAAGACGCCTACGTGGTAGTCCCGCTACACGAAGAATCAAAGAGATTTCTAACTTTCAAACACAACGGGACAGTGCATCAGTACAGGTCACTGGCCTTCGGGCTCAGCGTGGCCCCCAGAGTCTTTTCAAAACTAATGCGTTACGCACTAGAACCATTAAGAAGGGACGGGGGTTCGATTAGTGTACTACCTCGACGATATTTGCGTACTTAAATCAACACAGGACGAAACAAGAAGGGCTACGTCACGAATACTCCAACATCTGCAAAAACTAGGATTTATGATCAATTGGGAAAAGAGCGCTCTAACCCCTCAAAGGACTCAAGAATTCCTAGGGTTCCTCTTCAATACCAAGCAGATGGAAATATCAGTCCCTCAGGACCAATTAAACAAGCTATTTACCAGGATAAAACAATTGAAGAAACAAGCAGACAACAAGTCATGCCGATGGATAGCGAGCCTAATTGGCAAGATGACAGCCATGATTCCAGCTATCGGCGAAGCCCTCCTACATGTTCGGTATCTTCAGCGGGACCTTTCGAGGACTCTTTCTCGACATTCCCACAATTGGGAAGCCAACTGTCCCCTCTCACAAAAGGCGATAGAAGAACTGACATGGTGGGAAACTTGGGCGAAGCAAGAAAATGGACTGCCAATTCAGAAAATACAGATCGACCCCAAGACTCCAGTTTTGAAGATCTATGTGGACGCGTCCAACACGGGCTGGGGGGTACAATCATCCATGATCTCAACGTCAGGACAATGGACCGCGTCAGAAAAAGACACTTCGATCAATGTGAGAGAACTGAAGGCGATCCTATTTGCATTGCAACTCCATACAAAAGATTACGACGGGAAATATTTCCAGATCTACACGGACAACATGACCGCTCTAAAGTACGTCTCCAAGGCGGGGGGCACCGCATCAGAACTTCTACAGGATCTTGCTCTAAAGATTCAGGACATAATCAACATTCACCGACTACAGATTCAATTTCACCATATTCCGGGAATACAGAATATTCAGGCCGACCAGTTGAGTCGACTGAAAACAACACCATTATACGAAGCACAGCTCCCGAAGAAATGGTTCAGGACGATCGAAAGGCTATGGGGCCGAAGGACGATCGACGCCTTTGCAACACGAGCCAACCACCAAAAGCGAAGATACTGGAGCCTCAGACCAGATCCCGAAGCCGAATCAACAGATGCTTTTCACCAACGATGGCCGAAACAAGGACTATACTTGTTCCCTCCTTGGAAACTAATTCCGAGAGTTTTACACCGATTCCGGACACAAAATGTCAAAGAAGCAGTTCTCGTGACACCACACTGGAAAACACAATTCTGGTACCCGATGATATTACAGTACACCCAAGAACCCCCATCCATATTCAAGATGAACCGCAAGTGGGAACTAGCCGTTTGGAAATTATCCAACAAAAAATGGAAGAAGAAGGTTACGACCAAAACACATGTAACTTTTTAAAACAAGGTTTGCGGAAGCATACACACGAGATATATGACAGAGGATGGCGCAGATGGGTGCAATGGTGCAACGAGCAAAACCCTAAGGCAGACCCAGTGGCATACGATATTCAAACAATCATTAAGTTTTTTCTTGCACATAACCAACGTTCAAGCTCGTATCTTAGAAATTTTAGTGCTGCGATAGCATCCGTATTTCAAGCTTTACATCCAGACAAACCATCGATATCAACCGATCCTATGGTGAAGAGTTTCTTCAAGGCAAAGAGACGTTCGGTAGTCAGGGTTCCAAGACCACAACAGCTAGAAACATGGGATACAAATATCATGATACAACATCTGAAAAAGAACTACCAAGGGAATGAATCCCTAACTTTGGATCGCCTACAAGAAAAATCGATTATTTTACTTTGCATCGCTACGATGTGGCGACCTCGCTCGGACATTGGACAATTGCAACAACGGGACATCCATTTTGTTTATGATGAAAATGAAGAAGTAAACGGAGTCACCTTATTTATAAGGGCACCAAAAGAAGCTCAATACAAATCCTCACGCCTCGGTACTTTACCAGACAAGGACTTCTGCCCGGTCATGACTCTGTTCCATTTCCTCAACCGCACCGCTCAGCTACGCAAGAAATTGCCGATCGATCACACGGCCTATTTAGCGTACGTGTTGCAACCCAACTTGACCCGCAACATACAACCGGGTACAGTGGCAAGTCTCGTAAAAAACATCATGACAACGGCAGGCATCGACACAACAATATTTACACCGCACACAATTCGCTCGGCTGCGAGCACAAAAGCAGTACAAAAGGGATTCTCTTTCCGACAAGTAAAACAACATGCTAACTGGAATCAATCCGCCAACACGCTCGAAAGATACTACTATAAACCTCGCCACCAATACGCGGAAAGTGCAGAGATAACGAAGTCAATTTTTCAAGACACGGAGAATCTTACCACATTGGAAGTCAGAACGAAGTCAACAAGTGTTGTCATAGGCACGACTGACAATACGTCTGTTGACGTAGTGAAGACTGAAGATGTGGTAATCACCCGCCCATGGTATTTTGGATTTTTGCCAAAACTATTAAAACCCACTCAAGGAAAACTTTGAAAAATTGAACTTGGCTTGCTAGAAAGATCTGAGTAGTATAGACCGAAAAATTTTTTTCTTTTATTCATAGACGGAGAATAAAGCGCGGCTCAGGAAGCCATCACCACATCTTCAGTCTTCACTACGTCAACAGACGTATTCCCTCTGCGACATTCATTTTTGGAAAAACAGTATATTGTTGTAGCCAATCAAAATTGATGTCGCTGGCCAATCCAAATCAGTTTCGCATGTTCAGAACTGAAAGTTGTATTGCCAGAAATGCTGTCGCTTTCTTGGCACTCAAAAAATAAAATACGCTTTGGGTATGCCTGTGCTCTTTATATGAAGACGGTTATGGAAATGTGGTTGATGAGAATGGCGGCCTTGAGCCCCATGACTACATTGTTCATCAGAATGGATTCATTCTGAATACTTGAAAAAACACGGCTTCCAGTGAATCTTACGCTGACTTGCTCAATAATGACAGAAAAGTCAAAAGATGATAACACCTGTATGAAAGAGCCAAACACAAAACGGGATTATGTACGCTATACTGTCCAGGATAAGGCTAGAGTTTTCGATCTGAAGATTGAAAAGTGAAGGCGCTTCAGCCGCAGCGAAGCAGCTGGGCATTTACGTTCGAACTGCGCAGAGATGGGTTAAGCAGTATAGTATGTGCCCTGAAAGCATTTTTGAGGGCTGTGAAAAAGTAGACCGTAAGTGTATCTTGACTGAAGAGCATAAAGCCACTGCTATCAACTACATTGATGCTAATCCTTCTGCAGTGACTGAGCATTTATTGAAACGATTCAATGATCTTAAGGTTTCACGCAGCACTGTTTACAACTTTATGAGAAACAAATGTAACCTTTCGTTGAAGAAAACAGATTTCCATTCTATCGAAAGAAACAGTCCAGCAAAGATTGAGGAACAGGCACGATTGGGTTTGTAAATGGGAAAATACAGACGCGAACTTCCTGACGAATTGCATTTTCTTGACGAGTCTGCTTTTGAAACGCTCAAGGGCTTGGTCCAAGAAAGGTACTCGTACTATTGTTACCAGGCCAACTACAAGAGCAAACACAGTGTCTATATTGGGCGCTATCTCTGCCGCAGGTTTGATTACAGTCGGCGTAAAAAAAACCAAGATCTGCCAAGATGAGAAAGGCTGATGGATATATTAGCTCAGGAACTGTAACAGGTCACTACATTAGTTTCTTAAAAATGACTCTCGCTGAAATGGACAAACATCTGCACATGAAAGGTCACTATGTAGTCATGGGTAATGCACCCATTCACACACATGAAAACATAAAGAAGTATATTGAGTATCGAGGATATATCTTACTGCGTTCATTCAATGTTAGTAAGTTACCTAAGTGTGGAGAGGTCAGCAACGTGAACAAAAACAATTCACAATTTAAACATTCTGCCAATCTCCTGACCCAACCTCGGCATTCTTCATGGATTACAGAGCACATCTGCCAATGATAAGAACTGTCGTGATTTGGTCAGTGATGACCAATTTAAGAATTGCTACTTAATTCACTACTGCTTGTAAGTGAGGAACCATGAGGGGTGTAAAACATCCGTCAAATATCGATTTTCTACAGCAAATGTGCAATGAACTGCATGATTATTTGTTTGCAACGAGTCTACTTTGCTTGAGCGGAAGACTTCCCAAAAGTCAAACCTGCTTGAAAATTGAAAGTGCTTGTTGAGCCATAATCATACGCACTGGCATGGACCGAAAGTGGGCCAAGGCTTTTGCGGTATACTTCTGGCCTACGTTGTAAGGATGGTGTACTTGCAGTAAATATGAGTCTCCATGATGTACTCTTATCCATTCGTTTTTTGACAATCATCATTGACAAGAAGGCAAGAACCATCAGTGTACGGATGCGCTTAAGCTCGAATACACGCTGATCCACGCAATAAGTCTTGGATTGCAATGGTAAACGCAAAAAAAAAAAAAATCTTAAAGAAGACACATGCGCAGATGCCTAAAATGAGTTTACTCGGGGACCCAGTACATCTACGACCACTCGTACCAGCATAGAGCATCAGTGCGTCATATGCTGGATTCCTTTATCATTGCCAATTGAAAGTTGAACAAAAAAGGAACGGAAAAACATGGCTCGCACCACAAAAAGTGTCGGATAATTTCTTGGTCATCCTTTTCTTGTTCCCGATGGAAAACAATTGCCACTCGCGATTACAGTATTCATACCAAATTTAGCATTGAGAATATATATCGAATAAAAAAATCATGCTACTTTGTCAGGATTTGTCCAAGACAATAAGACTACTGTCAAGTCACGGCTGTGCTACTACTATGTTTTTTCCTATTTATTGGCGGCAATCATAAATGTCTTTTGCGTAGGCGACACAACTGTTTCTTACCTCTTTGTATCACAGCCAGATGCCAATTATGTCATGTTTAAATTGTGCCGCATCCGTATCCCAATCTCCATTCAACACCTGGCACCATTTATGATGAGGATAGATCGGTTAAAACAGGTGTACGTCGCCTATCAGTATCACTGTGTAAAGAGTTTGAGCCACAGTGGGTCATTAGGAATCAAGCGCACCAGCACATTGACATGTGAGGATCTAAAAGACATCTGCAATACTGGACGAAAAATGCAGCCGTCCACTTCCACTGATCGTCGTCATCTTCGTTTATCCACCCGTTATCCTTAAGCCCATGCACGCGCACACCTGATTGCCATCATTTATAACAGTGCAATGAATCAACTCGCTGGCCTGCTCATAATTAAATTTCAATAGTCATGTTTGCACCAGCAGGATTGCATCATATCCATTCATTTTCATGTTTAAGCATATAGGCCAACGCGTTTAATATCCGTGACAAAAGTGATAAAACTATTGCTTATCTGATAGCTGTTTACCTGATTCTTCGCTGTATTATTGTGGGTAATAGATCGACCTGTTCCACGGGTGGAGTGGTATTTTGTTATGTTACCATGCTTGAACCGCGTCCTGCATCCGAAAATGCTGGAAAGTTCTGGCATACTAAATTCGTGGTCAATACTATTTTCCATTATTAAGATATTCAAGACTCCCCTCCGTTCACGCAATTGAAAAGCTTTCTCTGGATTTTCAACAGTTGCTACAGGTTGCATTTGTGAAGTTTCCGACTAAGGTTAGAACGTCGCGGCACTGTAAGCGCTATACTCTATCGATGGAGATGGTATTACACACACAAACAAGCAACGTGGATGTAATAAGCTATGCTCATAGCTTGTCTCGTATAAACGTCAAGATAACGGCCCAAGTTTGTACACACACACACACAAACACAGAGTTATGTAGCTGGTGATCGTCTCACAGGTTGCTGGAATTCATGCTGGGGCCAAGGTGAGGGTCCTAGATACATTTGGATAATAAAAATAATAAATGGATATTTCTATAAGCGGAACACGAGACTCTCGCTCGACTGGGGAGCGATTCAACTTTTCTAAAGACGCGCGTCACTAGCACAGGAGCTGATGTTTGAGTGCGTCTGTAGGATATGAGAATTAGAACGCAACCAGGACGAAATACAATTGTAAATAGAGAGAGATTATCATCAATATACTGTTCACTAAGAATTACTTAGGTGTTTGTGTATCTATTGGTTTTTGGAACACGAAGGTGGGTCTTTTTTTTCTGCTCGTTCCTAGAGCTGTTTCGAGCGAACAGGTGTTTCCAATCGTTCAGCTGCCACAACATCTCTCGACCATTCCTCTTGAAAGATCTAAGTTTGCGCTAAGGAATAATTAAGTATGCCCTCCGTAAATACAGGATTTATTTAAGCAGCATAAAAATTGATTCATGGTCAGAAAATGGTATAATACTTAAATGTCATTATACTTCACCCCAAAAGGTATACCCGTTTGGGGAGGGCTCTGCACACGCTTCAAACTGGCGTGCTACTTGGATGAGTGCAGCGTCGACCCGTGTGATGTGCAGAAGATGAACCAGTGAACATCCGAAATGACCATTACGGCTTCCGCTTTTTGGTTCTGTGTGTGTTGATGCCATCCATGTAGGACGGGCATATAGGATTCATGCCGATAGACACACCGTTGCATGCCATTCATTTCTTTTTCCCGAGTTTTCAGCCGCATTACCCTCTCAGAACACACAATCTGACTTATGTTTCATCTTTCTCTTATATGTGGATGCTGTTTCGCCAACAATAGCTGATTTCCATGATTTGAACAAAGTTCAAATTTTCATATATAGTTGCTGGTGCTCAGGGCCGCAGTTTTTATGTTTTGCATACTCTTTCTGTATGACTGTACTTGCCGTAGTAAACAGAGGGGTTGAATAGCATGGTAAGCTTGAAAAATTTATCGATAGATTGACGACCTACGTGTTATCGTACTATCGGAACTGTCTTGTGGTCTAGACAAAGTCGAAAAGATATGAGTAAAACCTATAGATGTAACAAATTAATATCCGTACAGAGGACATTTCGTGAGAAAAAAAGCTAGTATATTTGTGTATATCCTAATTGGAAGTATAACAGTATCAACCACCATTCATGACGGTAGCCTATGTCCTTATTTTCAAGTTTATGATTGCTAGGCAGCCATGGTTGTCTGGCGGAGATTCCCAAAACATTCCTATTCGCCAGCGTAAAGTAATTTCCTACTCAGCTCAAAGTTACCTGCAACCCTGACAGATACAAAAAAACACTTTGTCCATGTCAAATTCAGACGATTCCTCCACACAGCCCACGTACGTCGATGCGCTGAAGGTACATGCACCGTTACGTTCTACATGGTCTCTCATTGAAAAATAGACGGTGAAGTTCGAAGATTTCAGCAACATTAATCGCATTCCATGTGCTCGTAATGCATTACTTTATGGCATGGGTACGTTTTCTTGAAAAAAAAAAAAGTGTACTTGTTTATTGAATCAATGGTTATGTTAGGTGCGGGACTAGGACTCGGAAGTGTTCGTTATATTGCTACTTGTAAGTTAGCTGCGCGACGGAATAAAAATAAAAAGAAAATTAACAGAAGGCTCGTTTTAGCTAAAGTGCCTACTGCAGCCAATTGGGCTGTGGCTGCTTTTTGTGGTGTCTCTGTTATTGCGTTTGAAATGTGTCAGATGCAACGTAAACAAAAACTAGAGAAACTGCATTTAGTTGTCAAGGAGACAGAATCTCGCCGTCCCACAGTGGTTAACGAACGAAAAGGAGCGTTCCAGGTCGTGGTCGATGCACCCCCCACCACCAAAGAAGAATAAACAAACCCAACGATGTGAATTGCACATGTCCTTGTTTTTTTTTTTTTGTACTAGATATATGTGTGTGTGCCACTTTGTGTATTTTTTTAATGAATTTCGCGAATAAAAGGTTAATACAATGAGTGCCTGCCTAAAAAAAAGAAAGAAAGAAAGAAAGAAAGAAAGCAAAAGGAAGGGGAAGGGAAGCTCTTTTTTTTTTTTGTTTTGTTTTGTTGTTTTCTTTTTTTACTGGACTTTTGCGTGAATGAAGCCAAGATATTCCAGGGGCCATTTAAGTTCCTTCTGAGCTTTTTGGGAGTAAGTTTGAATTTGGAGTTGGATTGCTTGAATGGAAGGCATAACTTGATCTTGCAGTCGTTGAGCTACATGTTTGGCCTTGTCATAAGAAGGGATGTCAGTTCTGGCATATTCTTGTTGGACAAAGGCTATTTGTTCATGTGTAATATCAACCAATGACTGGATACGTGTCTTCAACCAATCAGGGATTTGGGGAGAATGGGTCTGGATGTAATGGAAGAGTTGGTCCAATTGGGATGACGTGCGCTGAGTCAAGTGTTGCAGATGGTCGCGCAATCGTTGAGTACGTTCTACCACAATAGGAGAGACACGTTCCTGAGCTGCACGGGTGTAAACCAGCACAGAATGACGAAGAGTTTCATGCAAAAGTTGAATACTTTCAGCAGTGGATTGAAGAAGTTCGGATAGACGATCAACAGGTAAATTTTCACGCAGTTGAGAAGAGATACGATGTCCTAAGCGAAGAGAAGCTTCGGATAACAAAGTATAGGCACGCCAAAGTTGATTTTCATCCTCTTGAAGATTGTTGTTGTTTTGTTCTTCTTCTGGAGGAAGATACCTGTCAATGATTGATTCAACATGATTCATCACGACACCAAGACGTCTGTTTGTTTCGCGTGTGACCGCGTAGGCTGGGGCAGTGAGAGTATCGATGGTGGAACCGATACGGACCTTGACGCCGTCGATAACAAGATAAGTAGGTGTAACCATTCTGTTGACGATCTCTTCTGTTGGTTCTGAAATCAAAGTATATCTTTGTAAGAGATCCAAAGATTTACAACCTAGTTCATCAGCTTGTTGAACATGTGGTTGAACATAGGATTCATAGTAGTTCCGAACGTATGCTGGTTGATGGCTTGTATATTTGGACACAGTAGACCATGTTGATGTAGCTGTAGAAAGGGCCAATCTTCCTAGTTTTGTTTTGTTGGCCAATGCATTGGCTGTAGAGACACCATCCTTGATCAACGGATATGAACTCACTCTTGTGACAAATCGACTCGTTGATTGTTGTCTTTGAGCTTTTTCCTTTCCAGTCGGAAGACCATTTGCTTCGGAATGTTTATAATGTCCATTTTGACCTGTAAAGTAAGATGAATTCAACTTTTTTTTTATTTATTTATTTTTATATTTCACCATTTTCATGTTGACGATGTTGACGATGATGTCGAACCATAATGAATTGAAAGAAAAGAAAAAGAGAAAGAAAGAAAGAAAGAAAAAAGTAAACGTTTTAGCGTGAGAGTTCAAATGGATGGCGTAAATGATTTCAGTAAAAGGAATAAACAATCTCTTGAAACAATCCTCCGTTGATAAGCACAACTTTTTTTTTTTTTTTTTTTTTTCGCGATACGTCTTGATCATTCCCTATCTGATTGGTTTATGCAATTTACATGTGAAAAAGATTCTCGACTGCATTGATCACTCTATTTTGTAAATTGATAGTTATTTTTTATACAAACGAGTTGAAAAATAAAGTACTTTTTTTATTTTCGGCATAAAAAAAAAAAGTAATTCAATTTTTGTATGCGATTATAAAAAATAAAAAAAGAAAGAAAAAAGAAAGAAAAGAAAAGAAAAGAAAAAAGCACATGATTGGAAAAAAAAAAAAAAAAGTAACGTACACATGATACCTATCCGAGCGTGAAGTAAGCCCAAACTTTAAAACCTGAATTCTCTCGGTCTTCTAAAAATCCCCTCTTTTTTTTTTCGTTATCAAAAAGAAAGATAAACACTAATTTAGTGATAGATCGAGATACATTGCATTATTATATTTCTAGATTTTTCTATTATAAAAAGATTGTTCTATGTTAATTTTACCATGGCAACAAATGATATTATTATAGTAGAAAGGGTAATTGTAAAATAGAAATGAATTCATTGCATCGTTAGCGCTTTTTAAAAGAAAAGAAAGATAAGCGCCAAATCGAAATCTTGCTTTTTTTGTTTTCACGTGCAGCCCAATTTACAACTTTTTCACTCTCGGCTTTTAGAACTACCAGGGTTATGCCCTTTATCGCCCAAATCAGAACATCATATTGTTCAATATCAATCAATTTTTGGTTCTTTAAGAATTCTTTTAATCTACCATAAAAAGAACGCGGATCAACGCGAATCTCGCTTACATGCATTAAGATACGAACTAGAAAGTAAGGGAGTTATTTTATTTTATTTTATTTTTCTGACAAGAACGACAAATGACGTTGACAATAACAGAATCATCTTACCAAGTAATTCTATGGTATTTTATCTACTATCATTATTATTACAAATTGAAAATTTTTTTTTCTATTACTTAAATAGAACGCGTATTTTCGGCTTGGTACAAGGTACTGCCATCATATCTTATGCACATCATGTAATGCGAAAAATATAGTTCCTTTTGATCGGCATAACAACGGAAATTGATATTTTAAGAACGTGTGGTTTTGCTTGGATGGCGAAATGTCACACTTGTGGGAAAAAGGGGGAGATTTTGTCCGATAACCTTTTTTTTTTTCACATCGACAGCATTATAGGCAATCGTCGTCACAATAAAAAGACATATGTACACACACACACACACACATACTCACACGCACACATATACACACATATAAAACATGCAAGAAGATAAATAGATAGATATAAGATAGACAGTTTATAGGGATGTATTGATTGTATATATTTTGTGTGCTTTTTTTTTTTTTCTTCCTTTCTTTTAGCTAGTCTTTTCATTATACTCGTCACCCTGGTCAAATTTTTGGAATGCGGCAATGACTTGATAGACCTCGACCGTGCTAAAAAAGAAAATTAGTTTTTCTACCCAAAAATAAAAATTCGGAAAAAGTTACCGATTGATCTTTTGCCAGGAAACCTCCACGCGATCTTTCTTGTCATATTCAATTTCGCGTCGAGCTAATTTCTTCTTTCGTTGGGGTGTGGGAGCCAATTTGGCAGTCAATTCGAAACTCCAGTAACGGAAAATATAGACTTTCACCACATCAAGAAGCATAAAGTATACAAGAGAAATACCAAGTACAGCAAAGCCCCAGCCATAACCACATGGTGCTACTTCTTTTTCTTCACCAAATACACCGTAGACAGAGAAGAATAAAGCAACAATCTGGGTACCGATAATACACACTGCGAAAATCCAATGTGGCATGTTTTCCCACCAGAATCCAGGAACTCGGGTAGAGAAAATGACAAAGTGAGGTGCTACACAAAAAAATCGTCAGTTCTTCCCGAAACTTTTTCTTTGTTTCGTGTTACCAGAGGAAAGATGAAGATAGATAATGGAATGTAATTCATTGTTGGTCACCCCAAAGACATCACGAGCCACATAGAAATGAGCAAAGGAAAGGGCTGCCAAGCAGATAGCCAGAATAGTCGACAATGTCAACAATTGACCAATACGCCATTTATCAGGTCGATCGGAGATTTCTGTATTGTCAACAGAAATAACCAATGTAGCCGCATCGTTCTGTTTGAAATCAGAAAAAAAAAAAAAAATGAGCCATGCAACATCATCAATTATTTTTTTTTCCTTACCAGGACACAGATCATAATCAGCAGGACAGCAGGCATATCCCAATTGTGGACCATGGTGACGATGAACATGAAAAGCAAAAAGTGAATGGTAGATGTAATTCTGTAGAGAGCATAGGAACGCAGACGTTGGAAAATCGCACGGGATGTCTTGACACCATCAATGATTGTGGATAAACCAGGTGCAAGCAAAACAATATCGGCAGCAGAACGGGCAGCATCGGTACAACCCGACACAGCAATACCGACATCGGCCTTTTTCAGAGCAGGTGCATCGTTGACACCGTCACCCGTCATACCAACAAGAAGACCTTTGTTCTGCAAGAGTTCGACCACGCGGTACTTGTGTTCCGGAATCACCTGAGCAAAACCATCCGCACGTTGACAATGTTCTGTGACTTCTTCTTCGCTCTTTGTTGGGTCAACCAAATGATTGGCGTCTAAAATCACACGACCCATACCGAGACGGGTAGCAACCTCTTTGGCAATGATCAGCTGATCACCCGTAATCATCTTGACATCCACACCCAACGCATTACAGTCACGGATCGTGGCTGCCGAGTCCGGGCGGGGCGGATCGAGCAAGGAAATCATACCGACCAATTCAAACTTCTCAAGGTTCCCTGGAACAGTCTTGGCCACACCCAGTGCACGCAGACCACGACGAGCCAATGCATTGACTGCACGAACAGCCTCGTCATGGCCACCGACAAGACGGGTAATAACCTGAGGAGCTCCCTTGGCCACGCGGAACGATTCGTTGGTGTCGAGATCCTTGATCGTCGCCTGCGTCATTTTGGTCACCGGGTTGAACGGCTGGAAGGCCGTGACTTTGAAACCTGGAACATCGCGTTGGGTTGACGGCCGGTTGCGCAAGATATCAAGAGAACCTTCTGCTGCACGACGCACAGCTGCCTCAATGGGGTCGTTGGCACCAGGTTCGGCAGCCAGGTAGGAGTACAACAGAATATCATCCGCCGTATAGCCATCATTCAACCACGGCTCATCAAAGGTAAGTTCGTTCAGCGTCAGTGTACCCGTCTTGTCCGAACAAAGGACAGAAACAGACGCCAGCTCTTCCACTGCCGTGAGACGCTTGACAATAACCTTCTTCGCCGCCAACTGCTTCGAGCCGATGGCCATCGTGACAGACATCACCGTGGGCAGACCGACGGGAATAGCTGCAATCGTCAGCACAAGACAGTTGACCAACACACGCTTCCAGTCGCCCTGCGGCGTTCCGCGGAAACGAACAAGCTGATAAACCAGGACAATCACGACCAGCACAATGGTGGACCAGATCAGGACGTTTCCGATTTTGGCAATGATTTTTTGGAAATGGCCCTCTTCGGCAGTGATGGCAATCAGATTGGCAGCACGCCCGATAAATGTGTTGGGCCCTGTTTTCGTCACAACAACCAGCTGCTGGCCTTGCTTCACAATACTCGACGAATAGACGGTATTGCCCTTCTTTTTCGCCACGGGCAGGGATTCTCCGGTAAGGGCCGATTGGTCGATTTGCAGTTCAGCCTCGCTCTCTTCACCATTGACACCCAGACCCAGTAGACGCCCGTCGGCGGGAACAATGTCACCAATACGTAGTACAATGATATCACCTGGAACAAGCTCTTGCACAGCAATCTCAACCAATTCGCCGTTTCGAATGCATCTTGTATGAAGCGCCAATGTCTGCCGTAACGCCTCCAGTGCTGATTCCGCTTTGGCTTCTTCGATGTATCCAATCAAGGCATTGATTAACAGCAGGGCTAAAATAATGGCGAAGTCTAACCAGTCTTCAACCACACCAGCAATGATACAAGCAATTTCAATTAGGTAGGCAATAGGACCAGTGAAATAGCTAAAGAATTTTAAAAATGGATTCGTCTTGCGTTCTGGTAATTCGTTCCTGCCAAATTTATCCTGACGTTCTGCCACCTCGGCGGAGGAAAGACCATTGCTTGGATCGGTGTGAAGAAGTACTTCTAATTCGGGAGGAATATCATCTTCATGCTCCACATGTTCTTGCTCCTCGAATTCCACGCCTGTTTTCTTCTCGTCCTCTTCTCGTCGATCACCCATAGTACAACGTACAGATCAGAGAACAATAGATATAGAAAAAAAAGAAGGAGCCGAAAAAAAAAAGGAAAAAAAAAAAGAAAAGATAAAAGAAAAGACGGAGAAATAAAAAAAGGTGTATATATCAGTGGCTATATGTGTCTGTGTGTGTGTATGTGTGTGTATAGGAGTGAACTATGTAGATTAACAAATTAACAAATAAAGAAGGAACAATAGAGAGGGAAGAGGGTAGAACTTCACTCTTCACACATAAAACACATGCGCAAAGCAAAAAGGAAAAGGAAAAAAAAGAAAAAACAAAAGAAAGGACATCTCTTTATAGGATTTAAAAGGGCCCATTCACGAATTTCCTATTCCAACTCGTTTTTTTAGTAACGTTGCAAGCGGATGATCTGGCTTTTTTGTAGTAGAAAATCATCTGTATTCGACATAATAAGGGGGTCATGCTTCAAATGCGGACGTTCTATAGAAAACCCTGTGAGTTCCCATCTTTCTACTTACATCGTGCATTTCTCTCTTCTTCGTTCTTTACCTATGCAAGTGATGAAGCAGGAGAACTAACAATGTTGCATAATAATTCAAACAGACATAAAAAAATTTTTCCTATGCTACAAATCATTTGGAAAAAATCCACAAAGAATCATGAATCAAACGGGTTTATTATTTGCCTTTTTGTTTATTGTTCTGTGAATGGGAAAATAAGCAAACTAATAAGAATCGCCATTCAGTGTGTATGGCGACCCTCCCCCCCCCCCAATGTTTTTCCCGCCAGTCGCTCTAAAAAAAGGAGACGAGAAGGGGGGGAGGCCGGGGGGACCTGGATCTTTTCTTATTTTCTTTTCTGCATAGTCAGTCATTCGAGTATCATGATCTTTATTTGGGAAGAACTGGGACCGATGGATCGTCAAGGCGTTGATGATTGGATAAAGGTACCTTGAACTACCACGTGGTTGTATGTGAGAAATCCGTGGTGTGTGTTTGTGTGTATGTTCTACTGAAATAATCATGCAGTTATTTTGTATAACCTGAAACCAAAAAGTTAAACAGGTCAGGCAATCATAATAACAACGAAGAGGAACAAGGAGAATGCACTATGCGACCATCCGAGCGATCGACGGTGCGCGTTGTAATTTGTGCCTACAGTCTCTAAAGGGTCACGTTACTCTGCGATTTTAAAAAAAGAAAACTTCTTGAGACTTAATTTTTGATCTGTGCACCGAAGAACATACAATGCTAAATTAAAAGGAGATGAGACCGAACAGGAAACAACGCATCCTTTTTTTTTTTTTCTTTTTTATCTATACACAATAGAAAACACGCTAGTCAATGGTATCTGTGTGTGTATGTGTGCAAACACCCTTTTTACGATGTTGCATCGTTATGTAGGTGCTTTTTTTTTCTACTCCGTTTTTCTCCTAGACTCCCTTTGTGGCGCTATGTCTCCGATCTTCCCAATGGATCTCGATGACGTGAATACGTCTTTGTTTTCTGCAACCCTACTCGTCATTCATCAGTACGCAACACGAAAGAGGTACTTCGTTGGGTATCCGTCAAGTATCCGGCCTAGAAACCTGCACGTTGTACCTCGTCATTTCAATTCTAACTGCAGATCAAACAAAAAAAAAACAACAGTAATGATGACCCACGTTCGAGAAAATGGCCCTCTTTTCAGTTACATAAGTCTGTCATTTGGTTTAAGAATATCATTCCTCAGTCTATTCCTCAAAAGACTAAACGAAGTTCCAAGCTGGATCAAAGTCAGAACCTATTGGTCTCATCGGCATACGGACAAATCAATGACTTGTACAACCGTTTACACCTGACGTATTGCATCGCGTGAGTTCATACCACAAAATACTATATTTGGGGTTTATAAGAACATTGTCTGTTTTGAATTGCACGAGTAATTTGACCGAGATCTATCCCGATAGTGTATCTTATATTCTAAATCCTTTTTCTTTTTTTCTTTTTTCTTTTTTTTTGTTTTGTCTCAATAAACAAAGCAGGCATTCAAAAAGAAAAAGAAAAAAAAAAGAAATAGAGAATGGGGTACTTAAAAGAAGGTAAACTGATTTCCTTTTTCCACTTTGTGTGTGTGAAGTAATAGAGGAAACAAGGAAGCATAGGGTTGTACGCAAAACCCAGGAGAAGTTTGTTCTTTCTCCCTTTTTTGTTATTTTTCCCTTTTAGCCGCGGATGCATAATGATGTTACCTTAAACAATCATGATCTTGTGTCTTTTCTGTTTCACTCAACTCACCATACTCGGGGACTGCCGGATACTGGAATGATGCCGTCTCTATTCCCGTATTTCCCGTTCTCCCCCAATCATTCATGCATCCTCTACCCCCACAAATACACATAACTTTTGTTGCTGCAACAGCACATCATCCATCGTTAAACTGCTTGAATAGAAAATAACTATTCTTATCCAATTGAAATGGGATATAAAAAAAAAGGGTAGAAGATCGTCAAGGGTTTGGATCCAGACCGTAAAATACAATCGTCCGTTTTTTTTTTCATAGCAATGATTCAGCTGGAAAAAAGACGGAATTTTTTTTTTTTTTTTTCCTCTCGAAAGTAAGAGGATTCCTTGATCTTCTGATACGAAGATTGCACCTGTTTTCAATGATTTGTCTCATGTACATACATCCTATCCTGTGCAATCATTTGTGGCGTATCGGCTGGTTACTTCTTGTAACGTTGCAGAAAGTCTCCTGAGCAAATGAAGAGGACTGCGTTCTTCCTGGCCTTGACGGACCCTTTTGATGTCCTTTTTTGACAGTTATTACCTCTCCGCGCTTCTATTGGCTAGACCGTATGTCGTGTTCCAGAAAGACTAAGCCACAATGGTATAGTTCATCGCTCAGGTCCGGTTGTGTCTTACCAGACACAGATGTATATTCCCGGGTTGCATCACTCTAGTAGATAAATCAACAAACGATAGGATCCACTAAAAAAAAAACACTTCAAGAAGGAGCATTTGAACATGTAGGAAAGACCTCTCTCTTTTTCTGACCTACGGTTCTTTCGTATTGTAAACTCGTCTGCTCCAACTTGAGCACATGGAGGTGCATATACCCAGTTGAGGCATGATTTTTTTTTTATTATAACGTTCGTCGTACAAAGAGTAAATAAGGTTTCAAAACCTAAACGATACAAATGAAAGTTTGAAAAAACCGGAGGCATTCATTTATTGACATTGCAAGAGAAGCATGATAACGAAAAAGAGCTAGTACCCGAGGACAATTTGCTACTTGCAAAAAAAAAAAAAAAAAAAAAAAAAGAAAACATCAGCGGAGAAGAAAAACGGTAGACTGAAACAAGCGGGTAATAGCAAATAGCCAAGTAGGACGAAGACCAAAACAAATGGCACGAAAGAATCTGTTTCATCTACTACTCGCGTGGTGTACAAAGAAACAGTTGAGTAATGCGTGCATCACTTGGGTGGAGATGATAAACATCAACCCATAGATCTACCTAACTGCTAACGTTCGTCCTCATTCTATTGGGAAATCAAAAACAGATGTCAAATTGCTGTTTATTGAGTAGGTATTTACCCTACGCGTAAACAGTACCCATGTTTGCTTTAAGAAAAAAATAGAAGCAGTTATATAATGCTGCTGATAGAAACAAGACAATAAAAAACATCGTTTCCAAGCTTTAAAAAACATAAAAGATGTCGTGTCGTGTCAGCCAAGTGCGTACCAGCTGTACTTTCTATGCGGATCTGAGCCGAAGAAAACAAAAACCATTCAGTCCGAAAGAGGATCATAGATCATCAGAAAGCAATGAGACTCCAGATTGGCAGCACACACACCTGATCTGTCCAATTACCTGTTAAAGAATTGACAAGACGGCCGTTAGTTAATGTGTGCCATAACAGAAGCTCCAACGCCAACGAGAAGGAACGGCTCGGTAACCTTGCTCTAATTCTTGACGTGATTGGTAATGGCCTTGTGGTATACTTGCATAGGCATTATTGCTATTCGAAATCTAGGGTTTGCTCCGAAAGACTGTGACCAGACCTTGATTATCGGGATCGACATATGACCTATTTGTTGATTCCTCGGGGAGATTCCCTCAAACTGAACGCTTGGTTGAATTTTCTGATGAATGACTCGTGATGGGCATTGCAATCAAGCAAGGGGGCGCTGTTTTCGCTAAACCCGATGTTCCCGTACTGTGTTGACGCTGACGACATTAGAAGGAATGCAAACCATCATGAGAAGACTCACTGACTAGACATCTTTTAAAGTCTACATACGCCGCCACCTAGCATACATGCATATCGTAACTTCATAAAGACTAGAAGGATGTCTTTCTTTCATCTTGGCCTATAAAGTAACATGCAGAATCAATAAATTCTGCACTAATGTCTGATGACTATGTGTCTCGACAGACGCCATTTTGTTGATTCTTAATGACTTCTTTGTTTGTGATATCATGACTATGGACCTTCCATATCATAGGTGTCATATGCAGAGCTTGTTCTGAGACCTCATAGGTGTTGGTAACACTGACCAACGTGTCATGATTAGACACATCCAGACTTCTTACGGAAATCTCGGTGTTGAAAAACGTGCCCCTCATGGGTTGTTTGTTCCGCCGCGTGTATACCTTTTTTTTTTTTTTTTTTTTTTGAACTGGGCCTCTATCCTCACATCCATATAACGAAAGAGAATAGTATTAGTAGTGAAATCAAAAAAAAAATATGTACGCGCTTTGCAAATACGGCTGCTTTTAGAGAATCAGGCCATCTATCAGAACGAATAAGTTGGGAGCGCTGAGTTTGTGTGCAAGCCGTTCCTGAAACTCGGAGTCGTGCGCTTCACAGACTGACGAAGTTTCCTTATATAATGCCATTGTGCAAATTGATACAACCTATGGAATAGACTCTAAGAAATACTTTTTCTAATGACAAGACATGCACCATATCGGAAAGTACAAACTTGGGAGCAAATGAAGTTGCTGTTTTGAAATACTGTGTGTGCTGGTTTTCACTGGTTCATTATCCTCGTACGTATGATCTTTCTACGTATCCTACACTTTGAAGGATAAGCAGACAATACTACTTTGCTCCCCCCGTCTTCTAGGTACTATATGTGATGTCAGTCACTCGTTTTGTGTTAAAGAAGTGAACGCTTACTATAGTTATTCAGCGGGTGACTCAGAGCTGCAGCAGCAGCTAGTCTGATGTTCTTTATGTACCCAATTTAAAGTTACCAAGATTGCTATCTATTTGATTAAGATGCAGCAACGGAAGGACACCATGTACTATCTAATTGCTATACTCGATGGAGATGGAGAAATTTAAATCGGAGTACAAAGAAAACTGACGATAAGGTTGGTCTGCTACTTGACGTCTGTCACCGGAAGTCCAAGCTATTTCAAGCAGACAATAACCAAACATGAACAAAGAGCGCACCCTCTATGGCATGGACGCATACGCCTAAAATATATGCAAACCGGAAGTACTCGGCAGCAGTTGGAGATGAAGGAGATGATTTTGGCTTCCGATCTCAATCGCGTGCAACGGGTAGAAAGAGAACCGGAAGGAAGAGCGTAAAGCTTTGCTTTCCGGAATGGAAACAAAGTAAGAGACGCTGGTCAAGCAGTACCACAAGTACAGGAACGGCCGCATGAATTAGGCTGACTTTATGCCGAAAAAGTAGTCCAAGTACAAGCGTCCGAAACAACGACAACACCTTTCTTTGGTTTCTGCGAGTTCATTATGTTTGACCACATAACAACTTATTAAAGTCACTCAAGCTCGTATCCAAGAGATCAAAGATGGAACTACTTCCATAAAAAAAAGAATCACAAACCTATAGCGCTTAGATAGCAGGGGGGGAAAGGCACGGCGAGCCCTGCAGGATCCTACTTTCCACAGTGGCAATACCGCATAACACTGTTCAACCGAGATGTCGGTGTCTCATCGACCATTTGTTACATGGCACAGGAAACCATTGTGCACAAGACAACATGTCTCTTTGTTCGCAGGCGTCTTAATCTAACGGGGTGACGGCAAAATAAAATGTGCGAATAATCTTGCTGGAACAAACTCTTCAGTATCCTAAAATACACGTGCTCCGTAATACATCGCCCCCCCTTTTTTCTTCTCTTTCCTTGACCTTCTCTTACTTCCATATCCATTCAAATTTGAAGATGACATTAGACAGCGCTACTGGTAGTACTGTTTTGGTTCTAGGTGGTGTTGGTTTCATTGGTCGCCATCTTGTCGATTACCTCGTGCGAAATGATTTCGTCGCGCCTGCCAACATCCGCGTGGCGGATAAAGTCCTCCCTCAAACCGCCTACTTGTCAGATGCGCATAAAGAAACCTTTTCAAAAGTTGAATTCAAACAAAGCAATCTTATCAATCCAAGTAAGCGTACTGTGTAAAAGCATCCCCAGTCAACCAACCTCCCATACCAGCATCCATTCAAGCATGCTTCCAAAGGGATGACGGAAAGGAATTCGACTACGTGTTTAACTTTGCCGCCGAAACAAAGTATTCCCAAGTACCAGAGGTAGGAAATAGCTGTTGGCAAACGTCAGTTGACAAACCGATGGACTCTAGGTGTACCAAGAGCGTATCTATCAGCTATCTGTCAATTGTGCAAAGGAAGCTGCCAAGCGCAACATTAAGGTGTTTGTCGAAATGTCTACGGCGGAAGTCTATGACAGTGATCAGGTAGTAAACAAAGACTTTTTTTTTTAAAAGAAAACAAAGGAAATAACCTTTTTGGTTAGGGCGCATCCACCGAAACGTCAAAGATCAAGCCATGGACTGTCATTGCTAAACACAAGTATCAAGCAGAAGAAGAATTGAAGAAAATACAGGGGTATGCATTGACATAACTTCAATATTTCTTTTTCTCATCCTAAAGAAATTAGTTTGAATCTTGTCATTTTGAGACCTGCCGTAGTGTATGGACCAGGGGCACTACTTGGATTAAGTAAGTCTTACCAAAAAAAAAAAAAAAAACTGCGCTAAATCATTCATGCATCCTTTAGCGCCTCGTCTTATTATTGGTCGCATCTATAAACATTTGAACGAGGAAATGAAACTGCTATGGTCCAAGGACCTCAAGCTGAACACCGTCCACGTCAAGGATGTGGCACGCGCCACGTGGCACGTTGCGACGTGGTATGAGAAGCGTGACAAAAAGGAGAGCCAGGTGCCCATCTTCAACCTGGCTGACAAGGAAGATACAGGTAACGGAGGCGGCCCATTCCCATTAGTTCATTTAGCAAGGATATAGATCAGGAAGCCATCAACCGACAGCTGCAGGCCCTGTTTGGTATTGGGACAGGCTATCACGGAAGCGTCGTGTCTAGCTTTGCCAAGGTAAGGAGGCGGTTTGGCTGGGACAAAACTGACGGCGGCCCTAGTTGAATCTGGAGTCGGTGATTGAGGATATCAATGAAAAGCACTTGGCTCCCTGGGCAGAATTGCTACGCAAATCCGACATCCGTGTGTCACCCCTATCACCCTACCTCGACGAGGAGCTACTGTACAATAATGCATTATCCGTTGACGGTTCCAAAATTGAGAAGGAGACGGGCTTCGCCTATACCGTGCCGAAACTCACGCGAGAGAAGCTGCAGGAAATCATCGATTATTACAAGGCGTTGAACGTGTGGCCCAAGAGCGAATAAGCACAGACAGACAGCACAGATACCATCCCAAATATCGTTTTCCTTACAAGTAGGAAAGAGAACGTAGAAATTGCCGTATATAAACCAGTCGCATTTTGTTTTTGTTTTCTATTTTCTGGATCATCAACAATAACAACAGAAAAACTTTTTTTTTTTTTGACAAAAGCAATTTTAATTCCGTGGCATTTTTTGTACATGATCCATGGCCATGGCTAAACCCGTCAGGGTGATCAAGACGGCGTCGAGTTCGGTATATTCAGGATCGGCTGTGTCTGTGTGCTTCAAGAGATCTTATCATACCATACGGATTAAGTAAAACAACAATGGTCCCAAGAAAGAAAGAAAGAAAAAAAAATGTTACCTCACCTTTAATCAGCAGACAGTACCGAGGCACACGTTGGATGGGGGCAATAAAGTAATCGGACATGCCCATACGATTCGTGTCTTTTCGAGTCAGGGATTCCTTGATAGGGGAAGGGGAGGAGAGATTTCGGTCAGAAAGGGCGGGCCAGCACCAGTAACACGGCCTTACCTGGTCAATCTTGACAAACAAAGCGTTGTGGCATGCCCGGCGAATTGTTTTTAGATTGGCTTGGTAATGAATGGCGTATTTGAGAAACACAACGATCTCGGATTCGAACGACTTGAAAATCGAACCGATGCAGCGACCACTCTCGAACGCAACTAAAAGCTTTCGTGAAAGGGTGACCAGTTCAGGCAGATGGCGGAAAAGGACCGGGATATCGCCTGATTTCACGAGAGGATCCTTGGCCTCTGAAGCAGCCATCATTGGTTCCAGGTAACGCTATCCAAGCGCCTGTCAGTAAGCCCCCATCACAACAACCTTAACCGTTAGGTTTGTACCGTTTGAATCAGCGTCAGTAGCCGGTGGTAGGACTGCTCGGTGGTATAGAGCTCATGGATAATTAAATTTTTTAATGCCAAGTCCTTTGGGGACAAACACTGTCATCTTGCCCATGTAAATAAACAAACAGACAAAGCCCAGGAAAGAACATTTACCCTGTGCTGTTTTGCCGGGTCTTTCTGTGTGTCCCGCATCAGCTGTGCGACCGCGTTCTGCCAGACGGTGATGGCTTGGAGCTCTTTGTCGACCAATCGAAACACAGATCGAGCCTGTTCCGGTAAGGTTTGCTTTGCGTTGTACAACGAGAGATGGCGCGTGGCTTGGTACGGAGAATGGTCGTGCGCATTGTCGATCGTTTGTGTGTTGTGAGAGGGACATTCCGTTTTCATGGACGACGACCGTGATAAAATCGAATGAAACGGTGTCATTGTGCTACCGCCGCTACTGCTTGTCGTCCGGCTCTCGCCCAGCGGCATTTTTGGCTCTTTTTTTCGACGGTGGAACAGAAAATCTGATCTTGAGCGGAACCGGCTGCCACTGTGGCATGCCGGCTCCTTTCGATGAAATGCCTGTTGTTTGCGGCGCGCAATGGTATCGAAAAAGGACTGAAAACACCCGAACGCAGTGCTACGGACCTCCGCGTGGTGTGCGTCCTCGCCACCCTCCTTTTCCTCCTCCCACCGCGATGCTGTCTTTGCAGGATCCATCTTCAGAGGCGTAACCATTAGTAGTAAGAAAGTAGAGATGATGAAAAAGATAAAAAAAAAAAAAGAAAAAGAAAAAGAAGAGGAAGAAGTAAGTCGATGTTGTCGGCCCATTGAAAAAGGAACGAGCCTTTTTCTTTTTCTTTTTTTTTTTTTTTTCCCTTTTCTGAGCTTTCATTTCCTGTTGTCACCGTCGCACAGTGTCAAAAAGTACGAATCAATCATTCGTCCGACAAGAGGGCCATTTTGTTTATCATGTGTAAATTATCTATCAGACCTGGCTTGCAGGAACTGAACCTGTTCAGGGCATGGCCCTATCATTTTCCGAGCGCTTGGTCGTGACTGTCTGCCTACCTGACCTTCTCTCATTCCCCCCCCCTCCCCCTTCATCATGGTTCATCATTATACGATTGCATCCGCGCCTGGCAAAGTTCTACTGACCGGAGGCTACCTTGTGCTCGATCAAGCGTTTACTGGTCTGGTTGTCTCCACATCCTCCCGTTTTTACACCGCCATTCGCACCTCCAGCACCTCCACAGGACACATCGAGGTGCATTCTCCCCAGTTTGATCAGGCATCCTGGTCGTACTCCGCTACCGTCACGAAGGATCGCCTGGCATTCTCTGCGCTGTAAGCTAGCCCAGCGCATGGCAAATACACTCACTGATATTCCTCTGTAGACCCAGCCCGTCGCGCAACACATTTGTTGAGACCTGTCTTTTCTTCTGCCTCTCCCTTTTGCTGGAAAAGGTGGGCAGCGCAGCCTTTCAGGAGCGTCTGAGCGCCGGACTCACCATCACCATTGTTGGCGACAACGATTTCTACTCGCAACGCGCGCAGGTGAGAGATCACAGGCGAAGAAGAGGAACGGATCCATTCTAAACCTTTTTCGCTTAAGCTCGCAGCCAAAGCACTTCCCAACAATGCCGCCTCGCTTGAATCACTCGATCCCTTTTGCAAAACACATGCCACCTTACAGACCGTCCATAAAACCGGCCTCGGCAGCTCCGCCGCTCTCATCACCTCGCTCGTGGCAGCACTCTTTCTTCATTTTGGCGGCGTGCCGTCCGTGGATCGCGAGGAAGACAGGGCATTGATCCACAACGTCGCACAGTTTGTCCATTGCTACGCCCAGGGCAAAGTGGGCAGTGGGTTTGATGTCTCCTCTGCCGTTTGGGGAAGCCATCAGTACCGACGCTTCAGCCCGGCGATCCTGTCTGCTGTCATGGTAAAAGAAAAAAAAAAGCAATCGTCCCCACTGATCGCACTGAACAACACAGGACGAACATGTGGATCCTAAAGTGCTTTATGATACCCTGAAAGATGAGACGAAGAAGTAAGCATCATTGAAAACAGAACAAAAAGAAATAATAATGCTTTTGATCGAACGCTTTCTTCCCAGTTGGGATAACAACGTTGTTCCTTTCAAGCTACCTCCTGGATTTGAATTGATGTTGGCCGATATTGATGCCGGCAGCCACACACCGACCCTGGTCAGCAAAGTCCTTGCTTGGCGAAAGACGCAGCCTGAACAAGGTAAAGAGGAAAAAAGAAACAAGGAACAACCATGGTTTAAATAGCAATGCAACGCTAGCCAATGCTTTATGGGAGGAACTGGGTGCATTCAATACCAAAGTCGAGAATCACTTCCGTGATCTGGAGTCTGCTCACGGAAAAGACCCAGCTGCTTATCAAGCAGCTCTTCATCAATGTGCAAAGTACAAAGCAGCACAGGTATCTGCTTTTTCTTCAAGAAAACAGCCGCCCTTACACTTCCTTGTAGTGGCATACCATCGCTGATCCATGCCCTGTGATCCAGAAAATGGTGGCACTGGTACAGGACTTTGGGCGCGTGCGTGAATTGCTGCGCAAGATGAGTCAACTTTGCGATGTGCCCATCGAACCGGAGGAGCAAACACGCCTGTTGGATGCTTGCACAGACGTGGAAGGAACAGTCATGGCTGGTGTTCCGGGTGGTAAGTGCTTTTTGTGACAATGCGCTGTTTGCTCTAACCCCCAAGAAACAATAGCGGGTGGTTATGATGCTATCTTTTGCGTCGTTTTGTCCGACGAGGCCAAGCAGAATGTGCGTCGTGTCTGGAGCGAATGGACCGAGCTCAGTACGGGCCCTTTGCTCGCCAAAGAAGATTTCTGCGGTGTCAGTTCCGTCGCCCCTGACACTATTCCTGGACTGCTGAGTACACTGGTTTAAAAACGACGAGTTTATTTTCGGCAGGAAGAGAAGAAAACAACAGAAGGCGCGAATGGATGAATGTGTGTGGAAAAAGGGAGAGGCAAAGTAGTATATAAAAGAGAAAAAAAAAATAATAACGAATGGCTTTTGACCTAATGCGTTCCGGGGGTTTGGTTCCAAGACAGACGATCGTGGTCGCCCAATTTTCTATCAAACAGAGTTGAGTAACAACCTAAGCTTTTTTTTTTTTTTTTTACCTTGGTTTGACGAAATGCCATCCCAAAAACAGTACGCCTAAGAAAGCACATATACATCCCATAATAATATAAGCCAGGCCCATAAATGGATTCCTGTCACCAAGGAACGAGGTGCCGGTGATTACGATTGATTTTGTGCCACCGTAGGCCGAAATATTGTAATCTATGACAGCTCTTCAGCAAAATTCAATGCTAAGAAGCATTGCACTTACTCAGATCGACCTGGATTTCGTAGGTTCCTGCTTGGAGCGTGTCGCCATTGTAGTGCGAGTAAAGTTTTCTAAAGCTGGGATACCAGCTTGTTCTCATCCATACTTGAAAATGCTCGTCTTCCTGGGGATTAAACAGGTTTTGCTGTGTGTACTCTCCATTGGGGTAGCGTTTAACCCAGTTCGGGGGCGGTGCAACCTGACTGGCCTCCATCTTGGTTGGTGCGAAGCGTGAGGCATCCGACGGCCAGGCGATTCCCTTTTCATTAAATAGATAGGTGACGTTGTTCTGGCTGCCTCCGGGAGGATTCAGCAGTGTGAGATTAGTGAAGGAATCTAAGACACGATGAGCAAACACGGCGGCGACGACGAACAAAGCTCACCGTTAAACATGGAGTTGGCGATCAGGCCGCAGGGATAGTACGGCCGTCCTGTTGCTGGATCCACATCGACGGGGAAGCAAGATGCATTCAGCTCCGTTCCACCCACCACCTCACCATGCAGCTGGTTGTAATTCAAGCTTTTGACGTATTTACGATGATTTTGGTAAAAGTTAGTCAGTTTGTAGTACAGGTATACAGGTGCGTTCAACGGCATTGGAATCGAAAATTCGATCGTGCATCGCGGAACGGTCTCGTTTGAGGGCGCAGGCTGTCCGTTCAGAAAGGTCGGCGAATCGGTGCGCTTGTAACTTGGTGCCCGGATCACTAAACGCAAAAAATACGTATCACTGCTTGCTTCCCTCTTTGTGTTTTTTTACCTGTCGTATTTTCCGATGTGAATTTGTAGCTGTAAAGGCTTTCGTCCAGTGTTTTTGGTGTGGCCTCGGTAGCATAGATACAACCGGTATAGTCAATGATGATTTCGTTCACCTATCCATCCATAAAGTGTCCATGAGGATTATTTCCATTCGACGGTATGGCTCGGGGCTGTGCTTTCTTACCGTATCGCTTTGGTAAAGGAACAGTCCACCAAGAGGTGCAAAGACAATGCCGGCGGCAAAAAGAGTAGGAAGGACCGTTTTGGGTGTAAGCAATGGCTGCCAAGCCTTGAGACGTTGTTGCTTAAATGCCGTGTCTTTGCAAGATGTCAGTTACTGCTGGGCAAGCTGTACCAACCTACTGGCAGGTTTTCTACTCTTGACTTCAGCCATAGCTAAGATGAGCGGGTAACGCAAAGAAAGTCCACAAACGGAGAAGCAGAAGGGAAAAGGTAAGAAGAGGGAATTTTGGCTCTACGTTACACCCCGTCGGTGTCCTGCCTGCCAAGTCACAGTCTTGCTTAGGATTTTGGAACTCATTTTGCATACTTTTATCAGCGCAAATTGACCTGTACAGCTGTTCTTTTTATTGAACGTTATGTATTACATACGACGGGTATAGCAGACGCACTGTTTTATGGAAGATAGTTCAATTCTCTCGGACATTTCGAGAGTCTGCCATTATCTAGTCCAGCAGCAAGCAATCCCTGGATATCTAATGTTCCTCCTCTTTTTTCAAAAGATTTTCTAGAGTCGGACCCACACAAATTTTCCTGGGAGCTTATTTAACCTTAGCTATCACACTTGCCTTTGAGCGATCTCCTATAGGAGAATACATGAAAGCCCGTATCTGTTTGAAGCAGCTAGCCATCCAGCATAATCGCCTGGTCTCTTATATTTGGACTCTCATTCACCACACCTTGGCAGCCGACTTAGCCTGCCTTCTATTCCAATCAACAAAATAGGACCAGTCATTCATCGGATAGACTTGATTCACATTGGAAAAATATCACGTTCGGGATACGCCGGCAAAGCTTGTGTGCTCAAAAAGGAGCCGTTTGTTCCTAGTGATAACATCAGTACACATCAACACAAGATACTAAATGCTCTACTATGCTGTGTCCATCCACAGCGCTTTTCTTACAGAAAAACAGAGAGCCACCGCGCTTGCTTTGCATGCACTGGCCTTCGTAGGCATATCCGACTCACCAGTGCATGAACGTGAAAAGGGATGTCATTTGCTACGGTTTAAAGACGAACTGAGCCTTGGGACGGCCCTGCCTAATAATAGTCTAGCTCCACGGACGGCCCAGCCCGCTGAGCTATAGGTCTAATTCCTGCCTCAGCCCAGTCAAGTTCAGTCCAGTAAGACCCTACTGCGAGTCTCACAGCAAACGCACCGAGAAAGAACCATACTGAAGGAAAGCCGTCCTCAGGCACCTATGTTCTGTTGCTGCCGCGCCAATAACCGTTTGCAAGGACAAAAGGGCCTTCTTTCCGCTGTTCTTCATCTACGTTCAAGGAGAAAATAATACTGACAGTTGCTTTTTAGGCAGATTTCTGAACAAGAAAGAAAAATTGGCCTTTCTATGGCAAAAGGTGTCCCAGTACCGTGCCTTCCTCTGATTTGGGGAAACTTTCTCTCTCTTGTTGATGCCATGCTAGACTCTAGCGTGGTATGTTTATTAGCAAATGTCATTCTACCTTGCAGCAGCTCGTCATGCCTTGTTATTTTACCATCTGCTTTACTTCAAGCACCAAACGGTTCTAGGCAAGCTTATCTGTTGCTTGCAGGAACTCAGGAGGGACGAATGAAACCTTCCATTTGTGAGGATAGATAGTGTGTTGCTGGTTTTCAGCAAGCTATCGTTTCATCATCAAGCAAGAAAAAAGATGCGCTACGTTTACTTGCAGCCCTTTTGTTCTTACGATGCTGTGTGGAGAGGACCTTGGGGAAGCACATAGCACAGCGTCTGTTATTGCGGAGTTCATAAAAGGGGTTGGACGTAAGGGACATGAACAGCTGAGTGTCTTCGTCTCCATACTTCACCATGCTTGAATCCATTCCCGGTCGTATCTTTGTCGTGGGCGTATGTCTTCTCATAACGACCATCGCCTATTCGTCACAAATTATGATCTTCGTGCCGGCATTGGGTGAATACAGCTTTGTTGTGCTGTTGCCATTCAATCTGTCGGTGCTGATGATCTACTACAACTACTATATGGCTGTCACCAGCGATCCCGGAAAAGTGCCTGCCGACTGGGTAAGGCATCTGTTTACAGCTGTTCAAATTAACTTTGCAACCATCGACAGGAACCGCCTGCATCGCTGGTGCCGTCCAAAGAGAACCGTTCAGAAGGTGTGACAGGTCCTCGCTTTTGCAAAAGCTGTAACCTGTACAAACCACCCCGCTCCCACCACTGTCGCTACTGCAAACGCTGTGTGCTAAAGATGGACCACCACTGTCCATGGATCAACAACTGCGTAGGTCATGCGAATTATAACCATTTCCTGCGTTTTGTCCTCTACGTCGATTTTGCATGTTCCTATGTGGTTGTGCTGCTGGTGTGGCGGATACGATGCATCATGGACGATCTTCGCCATTTCAGGGTATGTACGGGAGAGCGAGAAAGTCGTTCTCCATTTGACCTGTTTTCGTTCAGTTTGAAGCCGAGCCAACGACTACGGAAGTCGTCTTCATGGTGATAAACTTTGTGCTGGCTTGTGTCGTTTTATTTTGTGTGGGTATCCTAAGCATCTATCACCTCTATTGCGTCGCAAGGAACCAGTCCACGATTGAGGCATGGGAGCGCGGTAAGGTCGAGACCCTTATTCGACGCGGCAAAATTGCACCTGTACGTGACGTCTGAGACTACCTCTTCGGGAAGCTCACTTCTTGTCAGGTCCACTTTCCTTTTGATGTTGGTATCTATCAAAATATCTGCGCTGTCCTTGGCAACAACCCACTGCTATGGTTATGGCCACAGTCAATGACAACGGATGGGCTGTCCTTCCCGGTCCGTGCGCACACAGGTAAGAAAAAAAATTCGAAAGGGGTTCCTTTTTGTGGACAATGCTTTAGATCCCAGACTGCCTTTCTATTGGCCACCCCGCGATCCGGATGATCTACGCCCTTCAATCTTTTCTGCTGAATATCGTCGTGCACAGCAACGACGTTACGAAGCAGAGATGGATGTCGTCGATTCAGAAGATTACTATGATTCGGGCAGTGACATCACCGACAGCGAAGCTGAGTACTCGCTCAGTGATGAAGAGCAAAGTATGCGACGACTCATACGGGACCATGTCGATGATTTCTCCGGCGCCGACTACATGAAAACAGCAACACCTTACCGTCATCGACGACAGTGGGGACGTGAAGACGAAGACGACGATGATGAAGAAGGAGAAGAAGAAGAAGGAGAAGATGACACCATGCCGTTGGCTAATATTTACCCTCGCAGATCACCAGGAAAGGAAGACAAAGAAGACTAGATATGTCTCCCTCATCTGCAACCGCAACCCATTCAAACGCTTCCTTTTTCTTTTCTTTTTTTTTTCCCACGATCCTGTATTTCCATTCGTTTAGATATCTATAACTTGTTTTATGATAAATTTTTGGGAAAGAAAGAGGAAGTGTACATTTTCTAGAATTTGTCCGCCGTCATGGACACCAAAAGAGACCAAACACCAGCAACACCACCGCAAACAGCAGATGCCATCATTACAGCGCGGGGACCTACGAAAACAATGGATTAAATTGGGCTATTTTATGCTGCAGCGTGTGATTTTACCTGCCGTGCTCTTGAAGATGGCACCCGAAATGGCACCACCAGCGATGCTATTGAATACATCATGTTCTCCTCTCGTGTAGTCGATCATCGCGGTTGTACCGTTGTACATCATAGCAATCACACCCACAGAGTTACCCCATCCAGGTCCTCGGCGTGTAATATTGTTCAGGGTTGTATTAAGACGAACTCTTGCGTTGGGCGAGTTGGCGCTTCGGCGCAGACCTTCGGCCAAACCAAAGGCGCCACCCAAAGTCAAACCAGCCAAATAACTTGCACCTGTGCCATAACACAGATCATCGGTCCAACCACGCGAAGGTGTCAGTGCTGCACCTCCGTGACCGGTGGCTTGGTCTTCGATTTGCAAAAAGTCAATGCCTCCCTGGAGAGCGATAGGTTGCAGTTTGGTAGGATCGTAGGATACGTTGGAGAGGAAATCGGGCATTTGTTCATACGAGTTTTCCATTACAGGTGCATCATCGAAACCCTGATTTCCCGTTGGTGAATAGAGATCGTCAACATCTTGAGAGTGCAACTCGGAGGGAGAGTTGTTCGTAGGTGCGCTGGTGGATCCGAAGCCAAAGATACCCATGTTTGACGAAGGGAACAACAACGAAAAAAAATCTTGACGGAGTGAGAAAAATGGAAGGCTTACAACTTCCGAGATTCTCTATCGAAGGTACCCCCCCGCAGGTGCACTTGGAAGTTACGTCAGCACTCCGATGCGCAAAATTTTTGGTTGGTTTTTTTTTTCATTCCACAAGGGAAGGGATAGCCACACAGCAAGGCTAACCGTTTTCTACTTTGAAATGACTCAATCTTTCATTGCCACACATTGGATACTATTGTCTTGAGCTACCATGCAATCATCCCAATAATAATAAACATGACCCTGGCCGCGGATTGATAAAAAAAAAAAAAGGATAAAGACTAGCGCGCCTGTGCTGTCAAATTTCAGTAGGCTATCCACTACAGAAAATGCTCGAAGCTTTTGGGCCTGGTATTTTAAAAATTCAGAAGAAATGGCTGGATGCTTTTCGGAGCACCGTAGGATGTTTCCCACGTTGATCTCCGCCCTACAAAGAGATCCCTCTGATACTACCCTCGATCCTTCTTGCGGGCTTGGTAAATGCATTATCTACTGCCGCTCCACTGGAGGATAGAGTATGCTTGTATAGTGTAGGGGGTTATTTGTCTAAGACTATGGGGCTACCATTCTTCTGAGCATGTTTCAATTTACGCACACATGCCAAGCTCCTAAGAAACAATGAACATGACTGAACAGCTGTCATGAAACAGCTTGATATGAGCCGGGATTTTGCAGTGCACACGGCACCATACATACCTTCCATCTTTGGAAAGCAAGCCAACAGACGTCCGCGTCTTCACGCAACCCCTCGTTTGATGTAAGTGAGTGACGGTTTGCTGGGATAAATTGAACAGAGTGCTAGAAGCCAAACAGCCAGTGGCCGTACATTCCCATCAATAGGGGGGTTCCAAGACGAGCGGTGGATTGATAGCAGTTACTCTCTCCAGCGTAACATACCGCAGCTGCGAAGTTGGCGCAGTACAGCAAATCTTTGGGCTGAGTGTTAGAATCCTTGCTGAGAATTGATTTTCATCAGATAATAGTTTATCCTTTGGAAGGCACCCTCTTTACACCATTTAAAAATAAATGACGCATGGTGAAGGGCGAAGTCTGTGCGGAATATGCATCATTCGTATAGTAGTTAAACCCGTAAAATCCTATTCACAGGAATGCTATATTTGGCACGACAGCACTATCTCTGCTCGTATCAATTCACCACTTTGGATGCATAAACTATTTCCCAATACAAAACCAATTTTAAATTGGCACAAAATGATATGAGTAAGTCGTGTATTTTTTTCTTTTTTAGTGATGACAAACGGAGAAGTAAATATGACATGTAACATAGAATGAACGAAAGGAGAAGACCTGCTTCAAAGGAGAGTATGGTGTGAGAGGGTTTGCAATCATGTGTATGAGTTGGCAGGTCCTCTGTAGGGATATTTAGTGGCGGCCACCTTTGACCCTCCGAGTCATGTTGTTGGCTCCGGAGGAAGTCAGCCATGAAATGGAGGAAACAAGCATGATGGTGCCTATTACGTCAATGGATGCCGTTCTATAATAGCTATTAGTCAATAGTCGGAAATGGACAGGGACTTACAAATAGGGAATAACATAGTTGTCAGGATCATAGCCCATTTTCCAGAATCCTACGGTCATGTACTTGCCAATCTTCAAGCATACCCATGTCTAAAACGGAGGCAATGTTTTTTTTTAGTATCATGCGGCCTTGCTGGTTTTTTTTTTTTTTGGCGCTAAGCACTTACGGTGGCCATGGAGACCATAAAGTAGGCGAAGAAAAACCAGCCATTGAAAACCAGATGGCCCAAGCGGAAACCCCAGATGACACCGAGAAAGAGAACTTGAAGCGGAATATTCATCGCAAGGAGAGCCCATTCCACGGTGTGATAGTCTTCTTTTGTTTCGGCATGAAGGCAGGTGCTGATACGAGAGGTATAGATGGAGCCCAGATTGCCAGCGAGTCCGATGAGCACGGGAGTCAGCAACGCGACGCCGTTGTATTCTTCAACGTATTTCTCTAAAAGAATACCGGCCAGGCTTGTTTCCAATGGTGTGTCAGCGCTTCTTTTTCGTATCACCCTATCTAAATTCCTTTTTGTCTTACCTTGATATAACCATAGCCACAACAAGCGGCGTCCATCCGACATATAGTAATTCCTTCACGTGTTTGTTTCGCCAAACAATAAACCCAAATACCGGTACAAACGCAAGCATACCCAGGAGTACAAAGGTATTCACCAGGCTGTCTGTCGGAAGATCAATCCACAGTTAAGCATCTGTGTCACTTTGAACCTTTTTCCTTCTGCAGATTCTTACCTGGAGTTGCCTGTAGGACATATGCAGACCCAGCAAGTAGTACAAGTGTGACGATGTCACCTGTCGCAGAGGCTAGTGGACAGGCAATATTGTCTAGTCGATCTTGGGTAAATTTCTGGTTTTTTATATATCGCTTTGTCCTACCGGGATTGATGTTGAATTTTCTACTCAGTATGATAAGTCCGCACATGAAAATGCCGAGGATAGCACTTGAAAAGGAAGCGGAGATCACTGAGCATGTTGTCATATAAATACCGTCGTAGTAGGTGGTGTTGATACCCGGACGAGTAAGCAAACCCAATGCGAAAGAGGCAAATCCGGCAATAGCACCGGATACCAATGCCTGTACCTGTAATAGAGCAAGGTTGCCAATCACGAGCGATCTTCTCGTCGGGCTATAATCCAGCTCGCCGAGATTCGCCTGATGCGGACATTTGATTAAAGTTTTTCTAAATGCCATTCCCAAAAAAAAAAAAAAAAAAAAAAAGAAGAGCTTACCGAAGTTGAAAATCGTGCGGCTAGATTCATTTCCAGATTACCCTTTAGATTCAGTAAAATAGGCAACAGAATAAAGAGCTCTGGCATCTTGATAAAAATATCCCATTGCTGCAACGATGTGTAAGGGTATGATTCTTTTCATTTTTTAGGTTTACGTTCCTGAAATTCATCCATCAAAAGACCTGCCAACACAAGTCCCACAAGCGATACAATAAGGGAAGGGAGTGCCTGCACCATATAAATAAGTAACATGCAAGGCAAAGATGAACCATAGGGTTTATGCGCGTCCATGAATGATCCGCATACTGACCTCAAAAGCCAAAGCTTTTATGGTTGTATTTTCCTTCTCCTCGTGAGGGACGATAGTGTCTAATAGCGGCGCAGAAAGAGAATGACGAGGGCTGCTGTGATGATCGTGGAATGAATCGCGATGACCGTCGTCTGCTGGGTGATCTTTCGCGTCATGCTGGAAGGTTGTTTCTGTATGAACGGCTTCTTCTTCGTCGTAATTTGTCGTAGACAGTTCTATGTAGTCGTTGGAGGCATGATTGTATGGACGCATGTGTTAAAAAGGTACAGTTCCCCAATGGATTTTTTTTTCTCCGGCGTGATAGACCACAAGGAAAGAAGAAGAAGAAGGTGGAGAAGGAAGAAAAAAAAGCAAAAAAAGGATGCGAGTGCGGCTTTAAAAAAATAAAGAGCGCTTTGGATTTTTTAAAGCGGAAACAAGATCGCCAGGTTTTCCCTAAGAATAGAAAGAAAGAGTAAGGAGGTGCTGATAAACAAGTGCATGTTTTGCGGCAATGGAACACTCAAAAACCTTGCTATACATAAACAAAATCCAGTTGCAGTATTATGCGGCACACACAATGTAATTTTCTTTTAGACGATGATCTAATGACTTCATCTGATAACCATTCAAATCCATCAAAGATCTCCCGCTGAGTTATTAAAATAAATATATATAAAAAATAAAAAAGAAAACGAAACACGATCGTATGCGGGGCTAGCCTGGATTTACCAAATAAAAAGGAGGGGGTGTCGTATTTTGTCAGGGACGACATAACACTTTACATTAACTCGGTTGCAGGACACATTTCACATATTTTACGCGGCTAAATGGTCTGTCCTGTCGCTGTTTTGACGGCGAGAACATGTTTACCATTTCCTTTCAGCATATCTCTAAGACTTACTAATAATGCCGCAGCCAGTGTAACAATTACTAAGGAAAATACCAACAATTTGCGTCTGCCGTTCTATGTATCCGAAGCATTGTTAGATTGTGTCACCCGCTTTGGCAGATAGTCCCGCACAGTGAATATGGAAAACTGATATCGAAGGATGCGCAACTGATAGCCTTTGTTTTGTATTTCTTTAAAAGAAAAAAAAAGAAGACTACCACTCCCGTGAACGCTGCAGAAATGTGATCCTGGTACAAGAAAGGTGCAGCAATGATAAGGATAAGTCCCGGAAGAACCTTTGCAAGTCTTCCTCAAATAGCGGTAGTTCAATATATTCCTGACGCTGTTTATTTCAGTGAAAATGTTCTACTTTAGCATCACTTACGGAAATGGCTAAGAGCAGTATCGCTACTGTAGAATGATGCAATGACTATCGATACTGTCTGTGATACAGGGAGTATGTGGCAGCAAACTGAAAATAAACAGGTAACGGGAAACATACCCTATGCTTTAGTCGAGAGAGTCTATACAAGACACTCGTTTCTATAGCTTCTGCTATTGTGTTTTCTCTTGACGGAGACAGTTCCTTAACTCCGATAAGTTGTAGTGTGGATAGCCTCTACCGAGCTGTATTTTACGTCAAATACTACACTATCTTAACCACATGACTGGTATCAACTACCTCAACATGGACGGTAAAACTGGATGGTGGGTTACTTGGATGTAGTTGGAAATGTCTATGGAGTTGGCTTCTTTTCCATTTTTGTTGCTTCATATCAGGGAGGTAGGGTCTCTGGCAAGCACTATACTGCACTGTATGGTCTGCAAAGATTTACACACGTGTGCATATGCATAGGTAATTGTTCACACTACCAATGGTTCCTTGGTTACGTCAAGGTGAGCAGTTAGAAATAGCCATCCCATCATAGCTGCAAATAAAGCATGTACAGGAAAATCGAGTAGTATATTCTTCTTCATCCTTTCGTACGTTCTTCCTAGAACAGCTTTAGCTGGTTTTACTTCCTTTGATTTTCTAGTCTGTTTTTGTAACTGTACGCCACACTGCATAAGAAACATGTCAACTATGAAGTGGACAGAAGAGGCGGTTTTGCTACTAGGTAAATAATTTACCCGCGTGGCTTCAATCCCTTAATATTCCAGCCAAATTGAATGGCTAATTCCCTTCGTTCCTTTTCCTTTCAACGCATTCGTCATGTTGAGAAGAACTTTGCAACGTACTCTTGCACAACGCACCGTCTTGCGCACCGCCAGCAGAAATACCACTTTATCCACAGCCAAACGTGCCTTTTCGGTGGGTGCGGCGACAAAGCAGGCTGCACCAGTGGAGACGATCACACCCTCTGCAGGTAAGCAGCCCGCTGTCTTTCGATCGTGCAATCAACTAATGATCTTATGTGGAAATGAAAGACTCTCTTGGTTTTGAGAGCAAGTCTGTGCAGGACCCAAACCGTCCCATTTATCTTGACATGCAGGCCACCTCTCCCATGGATCCCAGAGTTCTCGACGCCATGTTGCCCTATCTAACTGAACTTTATGGTAATCCCCACTCTCGAACTCATCCTTACGGCTGGGAGAGTGAAAATGCCGTAGAGGCTGCCCGTGAGGTAAACTGTCATGATAGCGTGGGGAAAAAAAAATTGGAGATTGCGCGGTCCTTCGGTCAATCACTTACACGACCTTTATTTTAAAACAGCAAGTGGCAAAGCTTATTGGTGCTGACCCCAAAGAAATTGTCTTTACCTCTGGTGCAACCGAGTCAAACAACTTGAGCATCAAGGGTGTTGCCCGCTTCTACAAAAATAAGAAGAAGCACATCATTACAACCCAGACGGTACGTTGACAATGCCATCCTTCATGTCCTAATGGATGATCCTTTAGGAGCACAAATGTGTCCTGGATTCATGCCGTGTGTTGCAGGAAGAAGGATTTGAGGTGACCTATCTTCCTGTACAGCAGAGCGGTATCGTGGATTTGAAATTGCTCGAGCAGTCCATTCGACCAGATACGGCACTTGTTTCCATTATGACGGTGAACAACGAAATTGGTGTGATCCAGCCCATTGAGGAGATTGGCAAAATTTGTCGAGCCAAGAAGGTCTTTTTCCATACGGATGCTGCCCAGGCTGTTGGCAAGATGCCAATTGACGTGAATAAGATGAACATTGATTTGCTGAGTATTTCTGGACACAAGGTGTATGGTCCTAAAGGTATTGGTGCCGTCTATGTCCGACGTAGACCGAGAGTTCGCTTGGAGGCCATCCAGAGCGGTGGTGGCCAGGAACGTGGTATTCGAAGTGGCACTGTTCCTACTCCGCTGGTCGTCGGTCTCGGTGCTGCGTGTAAGGTGGCTGCTGAAGAGATGGATGTAAGTATAAAAAAAGGGGGGGTTCGTCGTTAAAGATGCCATGGGGGTTGGTCTAGGGTGTGACGGTGATTGACAAATTACAATCCTAGTATGACCATGAGCGAATTGCGGCACTGTCGAAACGTTTAGTTGATGGTATCACAGCCAAGGTGGAACAAGTGACTCGAAACGGCGATCCTGACCAGTGCTTCCCTGGTAAAGCAGCGAAGCGAAGGGGAGAGAGCGTACTAACATGTTTTGGGTTAGGTTGCGTGAACTTATCATTTGCCTATGTCGAGGGTGAATCGTTACTCATGGCTCTTAAAGATATCGCGCTATCATCGGGATCTGCTTGTACTTCTGCGTCGCTTGAACCTTCCTATGTATTGCGTGCTTTGGGTGCAGATGACGAAATGGCACATAGCTCGATCCGATTCGGTATTGGTCGCTTTACGACCGAGGAGGAAGTCGATTTCGTTGTTTCGAAGGTGGTGCAACATGTTCAGAAACTTAGAGATATGTCTCCGCTTTGGGAAATGGTAAGTTTACTTGGAGCATCTGACCCAATCTTAACACAATGCGGTTAGGTCCAAGATGGAATTGATCTCAAGTCCATCCAATGGTCACAACATTAATATTCCTTTTACATGGCAACCCGTAGCAAAGAAAAAGTAGCATTTTAAAGAATAAAATAAGAGACCTTTATGTTCACTGGGGAAAGGAATGTGTATGTACATAGGGATGTAAAGAAAAAATTGTACAGGAAGAAAAGAATGCAGGTGATGTCAACCAGAAGCTCTAGATGAGCAGAGCCGGCCTCACGGCAATGGTTGAGATCACCTTTCGCAAGGTGGTCACCCACAGACTCTGCTCGGCTTGGCTCTGTGTTCGAATAGTGTGCCTATGCCGCAGGGGCTTGATGGCTGAACCGGAAACAGATGCGACAGGAATAGATGGTGCAAAAGATGGTGTAAAAAGCATGTCCGGATCGAGTTCTGACAGCCAGATATCGAAGCCATAGGCCGCCTGCGGCGGTGGACCATCTGAGTTCTTCCGTGAGAAGAGCGAGCCAACAGCAGAGGGCCTCCGTATTTCTGCAATACGGGCGGCAATCGCGGACGGAAGTGGCCGGATCTCTGCTCTGGAGAGTTCAATGGTGCCTTTGTACACGTAGCGTTCACCCTCTTTCTTGTCCTTTTGTTTTCTGCAGAAGATGAACATATCGTTGTACAAAAGATAAGTTCGGACATCGTTTGTTGATGTCGGATCAGCTAGGTCGATCTTAACCATTTCGGAAACAAGCAGCAAACGCCGTTGGTCCGTGACGGTGGCAGGACAGCCTTGGATTGATCGGTAAGCTTCAAAAGCCCGCAGATGGTTCTGGCGATCAGTCGCGCTAGAAAATGGTTTAGTTGATATCGATTGCCATTAAACATTGCGAGTTACGTACAGTGGCTGCCATTCGTTCGTCTCGCGGGATTGGAATGTTTGTGCTAGGCACGATAAGGCATCGTAGTCGGGGTGCGTGGGCTCAGTACACTGTACCATCCGCGCCAGCGCGGTGGCGTACCCAAGGATATGAGGAATAGGGACGTGGAGAGAGTGAAACATGGTATGAAGCGATCGGTTCGTGCCAGCGGCAAAGCTCTGCACCGAGAATGAGTGAATAGGGCTACGCAAGGATCATGGTGTTTACCTCGAGAAATTTAAGGAACCGTGTAGATCTGCATAAATTGTCCAGTATCACGAGAAAGTTTGAGTACTGCTTTAAAAATGGTTCATACAGTGATAAGCCTTCATACTAAATCAAATATGGCCATGTTAAAAGGTGTCACATGATAATCTCTTTCGATAAGGATTCATTTCTTACAAGATTGGCAAATACGTCCGAAACGAGCTGGGTTGGACCCCACATCTGAAGCCTAGCGGTTTTTTGTTTGGTTACATTGTTTCATACTTTTATTATTTCTTACCGATCACCTAGCTGCTGGACAAATACGCGATGGACTTGTGCAATTTGGTGTATGTCGCGAGCAAAACGATAAAAAATTTCGAGATCGATGCTGTTTCGAGAAGCGGTCTCACGGTTTGCTGGCTGATCGCACCATTGTTGTAATTTAATTAAAAACGTATCCTGTAATAATTGAAGGTCGCTTAGGTACTGTTTCTCTCGCTGATAAACGGTCTGAGCCGCACGGAATTTCTGAGCAACGTTTCGAGCAACGTCAATGACCTGTTTGTCTAAAAAGGTTTGGACATGAGGTCAGTCATTTTTTTTTCTTTCTTAAGGCTGCCAACCAAAATATTCTAGATCGTGGTCTAATGTATAGTAAATGTTGTCGATAATAGAGAGGTCGTCGAGCAGTTGGTTGTAGGAGCGTGTATTAATCATTGTTAGGCTGGCAGGAGGGCTATCATTGGGAAGAGCAAAGGTGGCATCCAATTCATCGCCGGTACCGGAGGAATTCGTTGTGCCCGTACTGCTTGAAAAAACTGTGCAGCGCCAGTTTGATGTTTCGCAGCTCTTCCTTCCAATGCTATCCATGTCAAGCGAATAAAAGAAGCAAGAAGAAATGAAGAAGAAGAAGGTGTCGCAATAAAAGTTGAGTTTTTTTTGTCCTTGTTCAACCTAAATCGAAGCGGAGCGCTGAGTTTATTTAGTTGTCTCCATCCATGCTTGGGTCACTTGATATCGATCTACGAGGGTCTTTCCTTTCCTGTCATCTTTTTCCTTCTAGACTCGGTGGTTCGGTGGCAACCGTGCGAAACTCGGTAGCGTCGATATCACACCTCTGCTCACTCCGTCATACTAAAAAGCATACCAGCTGCACCCGAAGTAACGTGGTCTTTACATTTCTCCACCTTCTAGCAGGTCAAGACTATAGTTCCCTCAAATTACGCAAAGAAATAGGGTTGTTCTAAAATCGAAAACCTTATATTCTTCCTTTGTTAATGTGCAACGAGAGAAGGCTATCGTTTGTCTAACCGAGAGGTAACAACACGTGGTAATGAAGACCTGTCTACCGCCCAAAGGAAATGCGCTAATACACAGTCGAAACAAAAAGAAAAATAGGTTTTTCTTTTCCCTGCTGATGGTATCATTAGAAATAGCAGCAGTGCAACCAATCGGCGGTGGGTACCTTAATCCTGTAATACGTTTACTTGTTTTCGGTTGTGAGCGGAGTCAAACTGTATTGTCTATCTATCGACGATCCAGTATTCCCTTTTTCGCAAGATACGCTCTACTGTCGAAAAACCCACACTCCAGCTTATCCAAGCAGTCTCTAACTTGTTTTGGTTAACAGAAGATGGATGGAAGACAATGTACTGTAACCTTGATCCAAAACTGTCCATATTTGCCTTGAAAAAGGTTTTCGAATGTAGCAACCTGGGGATGGTAGGTGAAGTAACGTATCGTCTGCAACAACTTATCTCGATGATGATGAGAGCAAATCGCGCATGACCTGACCTTTGTGTTCAGCCGGGTATTCGGAGCACAGAGTACGCCATTTGTTGCTTGGGCACAAGTTTTAGTTTAACCTGTGGTCGAAAATTTCAGTCAGCTTGTTCAAAGTATATTATCAATACATGACTTTATCTGCTGCCTTGCTTAACAGTAAGCATGCTACGCAAGGCGTTCTATTGGTTTACACCAGAGCAAGGAAGAACAAAAGCAAGTAGCTAAGGTTCAGGTGAGAAAAAAAACCTACATAAAGTTTTCTTAGCGGTATTCGCGTAAGAAGAAAAACCGCTGCTCCTGACAGTGTACTCTTTCGTACTATCCCTTCAACCTTCGATAATAAATACCGAAAGCTACTTTGCACAACATGCAACAAGCCACTTCCTGCTTTGTCATCCTGTCGAGAAATACTACAACTACAACTGATAATTGAATTCAAACTATCGAATTCAAAAAAAAAAAAAAAGTCGCTTTCGCCCGCAAATCAATCTCTTAAAGTATGACAGTAAATAGCGGCCGCCGTTTTCAATTAGGGCTAAAAGTTGGATTTAACCACATTTCACAGGCGCATAACATTACGTAAAATCTCAGTTCCGATGATCACCGAACGGTGAAAAAACGATTCCGTATTCTTTCAGGTAGTAACAAGTATGTAAGATCATGCGCTACTTCAATCTGTTTTGCATAATATCCGTGCGAGGAAGTGCCACTTTGTGCCTCCTGGAGCAAACCTTACCTTCATCAATTTATGAAAGAGAGTAAATACTACGTTGAATGAGTCCAAGATTCTTAAGGACGTGCAGAATGCTTCTCTTTCTTTTGTGGAATTCACACGATACGTGCCTCTTTGCATAAAGGGCAACTTCTCCGTTGTGACCACCCCAAAAAAATGGAAATCTTTCCATTTGAAGTTATTTATCTGAGATTTAGTTTTCGGTAGGTTGCCCCTTTGCTTGGCAGGCTGGATCGGGCTGGTGTGGTTATCCGCAAAAGCTTAAACAGCTCTCTCCTTCTCGAGAAAGTATAGAAAGGTGTGAAACATGATGTGCAACCATAAGAGCTACCAGAACATAACGAGAGATCCAAAAGCGCTCTTGATAATGTCCTTTGGGTTAAGGATAATCGAAGCCCATTCGTCACTCGCTTTCTACGTATAGATAGATAAATTGCTTGGTTGATTAAATGTACAGTCAACTATTGCAAGCATCTTCTCCATTTTTCTTCACGACTTTCGAAGAACGGGAAAAACACGTGTATTTTCGATTTATTCAAGTTGTACATCGTTTTCTAAGGCATGAATGGCCTATTCCTCTTCTTGCGATAAGCGTGTGTCATATCTTCCGTAAAACCACAACTTGTGGCACTTGTCCACAAACGTCTTGAATGCACACTGCGCTTGACTTCAACGTGTCTACAGAAATATGCATGTAGTCTTCCTTCCCATGTATCTGTTAGTGACCACGGGCGACCTTTTTTTTTAATGACATGAAATGGTATTTTCAATTTGTCTTGCGTTATGTCAGTAGCCACATGCAACGGATAGTACCAAGGTGTATATACAGCTATCCTATATAAGTATTTGAGCTTATGATTAAATGTTTCGGAAAACTGGTGGAAGTATCCTCGTGTTTCAAGAGGATCACACCGTGCCAGCAGGGTTATCTGGTGTAGAAAACATAGATAACATTCCATGTATAGCATCGGGCGGCAAGCATTGACGGTAAATCTTTGTTGAAACGTTGACCGTCATGTAGGTTCTGTAAAGGTAGAATGATAATCACTGTTAGCTATGTGTAACAAAACTAAGCTGCAAGTACGTATCATGATGTATTATGACAGTATGTCAGGTTGCATGCATCAGATACACAACTGATGAAACAGTGCTTAAGACATTAGCGTAACGACGTATTTCAGCTGTAAATGTAAAAATGATCCCCTGGAAACACATGTTTGTCTCAGCTGTCTGGGATGCGCAAAGGACACAGGTTTCTGCTGCATAAGCTTGTATGAGAGGAAGCTTCTTTATTCAGGCTAGAGGGAAAAAGGTACAAAGTTCTAGATTCAAAAGATAAAGAAGGATTGAGCGTAGCCTTAGTAAAGACAAACGGAGCATTGTCTCTTTCCCTTCATGTCTACGGTGTCTCAACCCAAATCTGTACATCGCTAGACTTGGGAAAAATATTTTGCCAGCGGGTAACTTTCAAGCGGCGAAAATCCCCGCAGGAAACTAAGTCAGTTTCTTCGTTGGTAATGGCACGACTACAATCGTACCTCAAGGCAGAATTTCTTGCATCGGACTCAAGTTCCGAGTTTCTACAGTTCATCAAGAAAGTAACTGAGGCCAAGAGTAAAGCGGTAAACGCCTTCCTCCCAACAACATCGCTCTTAGTTTCTAGTACAGGAAGAACATTCCTATATCAGTAATGAGCTCGACCTACTGTCTGCCAAAATGGGACTTCCAGACGTATCTTCTGTAAGATATGACGTTGCAAGGTGATTTATAAATTTGTATTGTCATTGTCAGGGAAAAATGAAGGACTATTTGATACGATTGATGCATGCGTTTATGCTTGGCTACGACGTTGACTTTGGTATTATTTACGCAATCATGATGACACAAAGCGGCGAGACAGCTGTTCACAGACGTATTGGTACAGAGAATAAGTTCTAAGCGAGCGATTATTGTGCTTATTGTCTTTAGGCTATCTTGCCTGTGCCTTATTTCTCGAGGACAATCACGAGCTTGGCATTATGTTGATTAATACATTACAAAGGGTTTGCATCATCTGGTACGTGATATCAAGTGCTTAAGCAGTTATTTTAGGATCTTAAAAGTGAAAATTACTTGGACAAATGTGCTGCGCTGAACGCGATCTGTTATCTCGACCATCCTGAAACTGAGGCTAACGTCATAGATGCCACGATAAACGCGATGAGCTATCCAAAGCAAGTCATGGAATATTCTATCAACTTTGCTTATGTTGATTTCGTAGGCAAGCTGTACGAAAAAAAGCAGTGTTCGCTTTGTTTTGGCTTTATCAAAGGTCCAAAAACCTAAAAGACCGCGTCGAGCCACTTCTTAGAGAGGCTTTGACTGATAAGGACCCTAGCGTTGTTTTTGCTGCATTATCTGTTTGGAAAATAATCATCGCAGTAGGTCCCTCATTGTGAAAGGAACGAACTTTCTCTTAACGGATAAGCTTTTTTTTTTTTTAGGAACGTGCGGAACACTATGCAGATATGTTCTCAGTGTTTATTCATGTGCAGAGAAATACGATGGATGGTCATCTGCACCGAACTTTTACATATCATGGTGTCGCTGCTCCATGGGCACAGATCATCTGCCTCCAAATTCTTGAGAGTTTCCAAAAGTCTGACATTGGGTAATACTAAAGACCGGCCTGATTTCGATTTTACTTATGGTGATGCCATAGGTCACAGGCCGAGCTTTCTCAGCTTGTCATAGACTGTCTGTCTAAGGTTGAACGGCAGGTGGATGCAGCTTACGGTAAGAGTGACTAACCGCCTGTCCTATATTGACACTTTTGATAGCCATTGTACTGCAGTGCATTCGGATACTAGCAGCTATGAATACACCAGTGACAAACGAAGAGAATCCATACCATATTTTGGATACTTTCCTGAACTCCCCTAACCATAACATGAAGTATCTGGGATTGCTTGGCTTAGGTTATGTAGACAATAGTCTGTGGACTGAGCAATGGCCCGATCGTTCTTTACTAGTACGAACAATCACCTTGGCCGGCGATGACGACGTTTTGGTCAATAAGGTTGGTGTTTTCACGTAGTCGCAATATCATCTAGATCAATTGCGGTTATGTAGACATTAGAAATACTAGATACCGCGATGGATGAACCGTTTTTGCGTTCGGTTGCTGATCATGCCTTGGAAGCATTATCAAACATTTACAGTACAAAATCAATTAGTTCAAGGATATCGTGCTGGCTCATCGACCATCTATTGATATATCCTTTCAGTTCTTTTAAGATAAAATTACATTCCAGCAAAATATTGACCTTGACCTTATCATACCTATTGCAAAGTAGACACTTGGTTTGTGGAAGTAATGATCAAGGCATTGGCAGAGGCAAGAAAGAACCTTGATGACGACTACGTCGACATACACTGCCAGCAACTTAAAGAGAGTAAGTGGTGCAACTAGCTAAGAAATAGGTTTGGCTCAAATGTATCATAAGTACTTTTGGAAGAAATTGACAATACTGAGCTGCGCAAACGAGGAGTCGATGTATTCTATGATCTTTTGAAAAAATACCACAGCGATCAATACCATTACTTATTTGTACAGCTAGCATTCTGGGTAAGAAACGATGTGGAATGCCTTGGTTTGACGTGCGTTTTAGGTATTGGGAGAATACACATATTTATCTTCGAACTTGTCAGAGCCGGAGGTTATGAGACAGTTGCAAAAATGGATAGTTCTTGTGAAAGGTAAGCAGAGTACAGCAAAGTGAATACAGCTGATTCCCTGCACAAAGACGATTATCTTCAGGTTTGCGGCTTACAGGCTATTAAACTATGCGTTTTGCGCTCCAAAACGTGGCTGCCAGGGTTGAAAAAAATCCTACAAAACTACAAGTTGTCCCCAGTACCTGAAAAACAAGAGGTAACTGGATAATTTTCCTTTTTTCAGAGGATATTTATTAAGCGTTTCTTCATAAGATCTCGCGAGACATACTGGGCTTGATTGAAGATAAGGAATTTGAACAGACAGTTGAGAACGCGGATGTATTACCTTTACAGACACCTTTGACTGTGAGTGTGGACCGGACTAAGCGTGAGATTGATTTGTTCTCTCTTTCGTTTGCAGCTGTCTGCCAACCCAAATAGGCCATCAACAAGTCGATACGAGAATGACAATGGTATTTTGAAGTTATCTATCGTTACTTCCATTTTTCTTAAAAAAAAAAAAAAAGAACACACAGAATACCCTCGTAAAAAAATGGAAAGTATAACGGACGTGCATACGTATCCAGATAAGCATCATCACGCCAACTTAATGTTTGACCATAAACATACGCCTCGACAACCAAGTACGAGAATCTCCGGTTCAGATTCAAGTGCCGACACGTAAGTTTGACTAATCGCTGTTCACTGCAACCTAATGAAAGAAAAAAAGAAGGAGGATGGTCACACCCAACCGAGTTTCACAACAACATCGCTCCTCTCATGTAACAATTGTATTGGCTGAGAAAAGTGTAAGTAATATTTATGGTAGACTTTTTATGACTCTGGGACCCGGAAAGAAAGTCGATCGAAACATACTATTGAGGTACAAGGTGTAACCAGGTTGAGCACAATATATAATCCCGAGTTCCAGGAGTCCATGCTATCGAGTTTGATGGCTCTCGAATTAGATAACGAGATTGATATTGCCAAGGATGACCAGGTGACGAAGGGGTCCCGTTTGGACACCAGCACATTTGGTGCATTATGGCTCAAGTACAACCATGAGCAAAAAGTAAACCCTGCATGGGCTTTTAGGAAGACGACAGCAGCCTCACTGGCTTCATTTTTGAGTACATCATGGAGGATCGATATTGTGGAAATTATCGGCAATGAATTTATTGCTACGGGTACGTCAGGAGATTCAAACAACCCAGTACTGTTACATGCAGCTTGCCATCAACGGAATCCCCAGATAACAATTCGCGCCTTCTCCGACGCGATGCTGAAGGATTTTTTGGATCGCATCACTATAGATTGATTGAAATGGAGCAAAATATAAAAGAAAAGAAATATAGGCGTACAAACAACGGACTAGTGTCTGTTTTTACCGTTGGATGAAACCATGTGATAGGACATGTCATTGGGATACATGCTGTAGCGTTGGTGTCTGGTCATGACAGAGGTGGCAGCAAATCCGTAAGAAACCGTAGTAGGCGACTAAGAATAGAAAATAGTTGAGGTAACAATGGTGTTTTATTGAAGGGAAGCAAAAACTTGGTTTTTGGTATCGATTTGTGATTTAATGCACATTTTGCTCCAAATATCAGCCCGTCTGGAACCGAAAAACATGAAAGAAAATAGACAAATGATTTCCAAGGTGATGAAAGGGAAGGGAAGAAGGCGGCGAGAGCGACAAAAACAAAAGAAAAAAGAAAAAAAGTTGGCGGAACGAAAGGAAATAGCAGAGTAATCATTGACTTACCGAGGACGAAGAAGGCACTTGATCTTGTTGAGACAATTCAGCAGCATCGGGTGCGTTTAAGCAGGCTTGGATCAAATTCTTGCCTTCTGGTTTCGTCACTGCCCAAACAGGTCAGACAAAAAAATTTTACTTTTCAGCTGCCCTTACCTAGAGGCTGCAGTTTTGGTGTAGTAAACGTGTACACCAGTCCTGTTTCAGATACTACCAGCAACAACACCTGGGTGCCTGTCAACGTACTCAGTTCGTATGCCTTGTTATTATTATTATTAGTCAGTCATAGCAACGGTTTTCCTTTGTGTGTTACCTTTTTCATGATGCCAGCCTTTCTCTTTGAAAATGTAATGTGTCTTCTTGTCTTGTCCTCAATGTACTCAATCTTGATTTTACGGCGACCTGTTCGTTTTGTTGGTTTCTTATCAGAGTCGTCCGATTCTTCTTCTCCTGCTTCCTGTCCGTTATCTATAATCATCATAGGTTGGGCAGACGAGCGTGACGACGACGACGGGGAGCTAGCGGGGATAGCCGTGGAAGAATTGTATCGGATTTGCAAAGGTGGTTGCTGTTGTTGAGGTGGTACTTGCTGCTGCTGTTGCTGTTGTTGCTGTCGTTGTTGTTCTTCTCGTCGTTGTTGAACCAACAAGTACGCTTGCTGGGGAGGAGGAGGATGATAGTAGTTGGATGATTGCATTGTGTAGTGCTTATTATAGAAAAGAAGCTTTGTTGCTTGATTTGGGATTTTTGCTTCTTTGGTTGGGAAGAAAAGCAAAAAGGGGAAAAAAGGAAGGGGGAGGGATGAGGAGATGGATTCTCATGACCTCCTCTTTCTCTCTTCACGACACCCAAGATTGCATGACTTTGGGGTGACACACAGCACCTGTTGCCATACATTGTATGTAGCCTTTTCCTCTTTGGAAATGAGACGTGTCACCTACCCGTAAAAATTCTCTCTTTTTTTCTTTCCAACGTTCCTTTGCTCAAGTACGGATCTTTCTCCTTTTCATTTTCCTGTTTTAGTGAATATGTAACTACCTATGTTATTTTCATTGTTAAATATTCCAATTAACCCTACTAACATCTCGGCTGTAAGGAAAAAGTAATCATCATCTTGTCTCACATACAACATATAATAACAGAATTATGGGGGGCTGTGCCAACCTTCAAGGGAAGAAAAAAAAACACGAGGACTGTGCGCGTTTCTATACTTCACGACAGTCAAATTCCTGAGCGTAGTTTAGGAGTGAAGATATGACACGGAATCTGTTCCATACCATCTACTGACTGTGATGGTGACGATGGTGACAAAACGATCGGTACAGGTTTAAAAAATAATCCCACACGGCTGCAGTGTTCGTCACAAAAGGGCAAGTCCCCTGAAAGTAGCTACTGTCCAATGATGCAAATTGCATGCACAGTTGTCGAGACGCTATCCCGACACAGGCCCTTTTTCATTTCCGGACATTTGTGCTTCCTAATGAAGCAATACGATAACAATGTTAAAGCGCAGAGCTGCTGCGCAACACTATCCTACGCATGTCGCTACAGACAGACAGTTCCAGGATGTATTATCGATTGCTGATATTCTACAAACGCCATCGATTTCATTTTCTACGTAGCTTCTGCTGTGTTCTTTATGCACACAAGGATGAGCACTTGTTCACGTTACTATTGGTTTTTAATTCTGTCAAAGTGATCAATCGGAAATATCCTTTTGTCATCTTGCTCCTTTGCTATGTTCTTCGTACAACGGCCTCTCTTTTATTTTTTAATTTCTCAAAGTTACACGTTACCCAGAGTAATGAAGTGATAAGCTATGAACCGCACAGAGCAAGCCATATTATTAGACTACCATCAGACCCATAAGAGGAATGAGTTGAGCCTTCAAGCCGGTAAGTGAAACTTTACTTAAAATACCGATCGACTCGACAATTCACCGCGTGATTGCTGTGGGACTTAAATCATAGCGTCTTAAAACAGTTAAGGGAACGATCAAAAACTTCAAACAATAGCAAAAATAGGTTGTTTTGCGTCTTCTTTAGGCCACTGTCAAACAACAACTTTATTTAAACGAAAACATATTAGGAGTGCCTTTTTCTTACCTTGTTTAATATCCTTTTTACTTAGACATGTTTGCGTATCTAGCCACGTTCTGTACTTTTTCGGCCCTTGTACTTGAAGTCTTTACTCTGCTTGGAAATACATATAATCAACCATTTCTGCGCGAGCTTTATTTTGCGCGGCTATCCGTGGATGGCAGAACGTTTATCGACTTCGGCTTGTGGTATGTTGGTTAATTCAGGGATTGCTTAATATCCAACTCATTTTCAGGAATGCCTGTATTGGTGATCTATCCACCGGAATCGTAGCTCAATGCAGTAAACCAATACCAGCCTTTGATTGGAGTAAGAAAATATAATAACGAGTTCCAGACGCCTGACTGTGTTTATTCGCTTGGCAGCCGAAGCAGTGACATTGAACGGTCTAGAGGGACTTGAAAAAACATTCCTCGCAAACTTCATCTTGTACTGGGTTGCTTTCGGAATAACTTTACTTGCCTTGGTATCGATCTCCTTTAAGCTTCGGAACGTTACTAAATTTTCCTTTAACTAGGTGGTGACAACGATGACCCACTTTCGAGCTGGACCCGATTTTCTAGCCTCATTTGGTACCTTTCTCGCCTTTTTAGTGATGTTGACTGTCTTTATCATTATTCTTGTCATTTCTCTTCGAGGTATCAACTCTGCAAAAGGAACGAATAATGCAGCATCAGGACATCTTGGCGCATCAATGTGGATGACTCTGGGTGCTATGATTGGCCTCCTATTTGCTTCTCTATGGTACTGTTTCACATGCCTCTGCGCTCCAGCACGACGCTTCAGACAACCAGCAGAAATAGTTGTTTAATATAAACTAAGGAATTGTTATAGTATTTGCATATTTTGTTTTAACATATCTTAAAATTGGTGTAATTTGTCATTTCATGTATGTCATGTCTGAATACCAGAACATCGTTAGGATGTAATTGCTGCTATCCGACTTTTCGCTTGCTCTTAATCAACATTTCGTCCTATCTGATCAAACATGGAAACAAATAACTGCCATTTGCTGCAGTTCGATATGTTTTATTGATAATCATCTCATCAAGTGATACGAATACAAACTATGCATATTTCTAATGAATAGGTTATTGGTGAAAAAGGAATTATCCATAGATGGTCCACTGTGACAGGCAACTGAATCTAACTATATCCACATTCTGTCCGATATCTACTCGTATTTAGTGTATTTACCCTTGTGTGCGTAATTAATCAAACTTCATGCTGAGTCAGTTCATCCTGACTCCGCCTGGAGTTATGCAACTTTGAGATGTACCTTTGACAAGAAAGTACTGAGCTCTCAGAAGCGGACGGCTTCAAAACCTAAGTACACAAACAGATTTGATGACCTCCAGGGACCTAAACAATTAAGGTTGATATTCTACACGAGTGCGATTCGTTGATCGCACCCAGTCTATTTGTATTAACCAGATGAGCGAAATACCATCCCTAGAAGGGTAAGAAGTGGACATGGAAGAAGCGTTGGCAAGATGATGCATCACCACTATGGAAGATCGGTTGTGTGCACCATACAGGCTACGTAGGCAGTTGCATTGGGCATCTTTGAGAGACTTTGTCTGCTTAGTCGTTATTGTTTGTATTACCAACCGATATTTCGTGATGAGACGGATAAATCGTTGATAGAATCGTGTTCTTAGTGGACGGGGAAAATCAGACGGGTGAATGCCGATGCCGTTGAGGACCTGCGAGCTTCGAAGAGCTTTCGGGATGTTGCATTGAATAAAAAGACCAGTATCCATCAAGCCAACAGCAGCAAGCCATGGCAGTGTTGTAACTGCCCAGAATAATCCCAACTAAGCAAGAACCATGCAGTCGTCTATCTCCATCCCATACCCACCTCCGATATCCCGCTGGAAACACGCTTGGTTAACCCTCTCACGCGTACTCGGCCAACTCGATAACTTATGCCACCCAGCGGATGACCCGTCCACCAACCCTCGGCACCAGCCCTGGACAACACCACCGCCACCCGAACCATTAATTTCACAGGCGCACTCGCCACCCTCCCCAGTGATATATACCTAATACACAGCCCCATCTCGCATTAACTCCTCTCTGCTCTCTACCTCTCATGCTTCCTGCCCTTTTCGTCTTCTACGTCTTTTTTCCTTTTTGCCTTACTGGTTTTTCATTTCGCAAAATACTCTTTTTCCGATCTGGCTAGAGTGGACAAGCCAAAATGGCGCAGTGCTCACAGTCTAATGAACCAAAAATTTCAACCATAGTGTACGATCGGATCGCCTTTACTGATCCGAAGATGGCACTTCTTTAATTTTCTTGACAGTAAGAGGTCAATTTCTACATCCGATTGGGCACCTAATCTAGTATGCTGCGAACCTCTGGATAAGTTCTATTTATCGATGGTTAGGTAGTACCATGGACCTCGATTTACTTGGAGCCTCAGTACCATCTTTGAAGATATCACTGATATGCTGGTAGTCGGAAGAAATATTACACAGGCTTTCATTGTCTGATGTTTCATGACACAGTGTGTCCTCTCTTCCTCTGCGAACAGAATAACTGATAACGCGGATATATCGTTGCCGTAAACTTGGTGAAAACTTTCCATGATAAGATCCATAACCTCTGCCTTATCATTGTTACTTTCTCATGGTTGGCATAGCTTTGCAGGAGGCCTGTCCTTTGAAAACAATTAATAATTGTAAATACAGCCTGCAAATACATCTCGTCAGTGCTCGAACCTTCAAGCTTTCTGATAGCGGACTTCCGATTCGTTTTAATTATATTCCCGATATAATTATAAATTTCTGATCCACTGAAAGTATCCTTTTAACGCGCGGCTACTGTATTTATATAATATGCGAACTCATCAAGGAACACGCAGTTGGTCAAGAAGTTCATTCCAGTTTGTTCCCATTTGCGAACCCAATCACATCACCCTTCAATCATTTCTCCACAGATTTTGCTACGGAATGAAACTCTACTTCTTTACGGAAATGATATGCATTGTTCCCACAAAGTTTTAGACGGTGGTATGAGAGACTTTGAGGCCATGAAGGCGTTGTATGAAATGCTGTGTCGGCTTGGCGGCGATAATGAAGGGATTACTGTCAATAAGAGCAACAATGGCATTTATGTATTCCTCAGACAGAATCCGTCTGCGACCTTCCTTTTTACTGCTTCCAAAGATGATATTGGTTTGACCCATCTCCGAGAATTATGAATATGAATACTCAATTGGTTCGCACTTATACATGTCTCAAAATTCAGTTTGAGGGCCTTGACTTAAGGAGCGTAAGAAATAAAATATATTATTCAATTGCTTTCTTCATATGAGACTCTTCTATCTATTTGCCTCGTGTTAGCCTCAGATTTCACTACAGGTTCCCTTTGTGAATGTTGAGTATGACAATTTATGATTTCAAGAAGAAATTGTTCCTGGTTAACGATGTAGTCCATGGGCCTGGATCTATCATTCTCATTGCCACGCCCTTGTCCATGTGCGTATAAAAACGGAACATTCATGTCCGACATTTTAAAAGCAGTGAAAAATTGGAAGCAGTAGGGGATTATCAAGATATGCCAAGCCTTTCTTGCGACGAAATTTTTCTCATGAGCGACGTTTAGTTCCGTAAGCTTACAGTCCTCTCCGCAGTATGGATATACCAGTGCAACTTTGCTATTTTCCCATTGGTCTGAATATGATTCAAAAATTCTGCCCAGTTAAAAGTGAATCCCCTGAATTTTGCTCAAAACATGTTTTGCTTGTGTCAAAAACAAGCCTCTTGGTTTCGGCATCCGTCTCCGTCATGACACTTGTGCTCAGCTCGCGAGAATAAAATAGTACACCATCAAGATTACCACATAAAATAGGCAAGGAAGTTTTTTAATGAACCAACGGAAGTAAGATACTATTTCTAAATATCCTCGACTTCAACCTCTCAATCGGGCGTAATCTTCTTGTGCAATGATCACCCGGCGTTTCGTTTTTGACAGATTCACAGTCCGCTACTTTTTTTTTTTCTTTTTTTCACGCTTAGCTCATTATGATAAAGAAATATACCTATTCGGAGGTGGCAGCCCACAAAACTAGCAAGTCCTGTTGGGTAATCCTGAATAATAAGGTGTATGATGTCTCAGAATTCATCCAAGATCATCCTGGCGGAGATGACCTGATCCTCGATTACGCAGGCAAAGATGTCACTGCAGTCATGCAGGATGTCGTTGAGCATGTGCACTCTGACGCTGCATACGAGATTTTGGAGGAGTACTGCATTGGTGTTATTGACAACGCAACAGCAGTTTCGACAGCCACTGATATCAGCGAGCGTGAACGGCTCCATCGACAACGTATGCAAGTGCTTGACGAAGAAGAGGAGAGTAAAACCTATGTTCGCGAGGATTTCCTACCAAATGAGACGGATTTCAATGTGGATATCAAAAAGAATCAGTTTTTGGATCCTCGAAAAGCACTTATCCCTCAAATGTATCGAGCTCGCTTCACCAAGGAATTCTATCTCGAACAAGTCCATAAACCGCGCTATTTGCCATATCCAGCTATTTTCTTTGGTCATTGGCTGCTCGAACCACTCACTAAGACTGCGTGGTATATGGTCCCCATTTTGTGGCTGCCTTATGTCTCGTACCAGGTGTATATGTCGTTGACTTACTCTATGCCGACGGTGACCTTGACTACATTTGCATTGGGCATGGTTATCTGGACATTGCTCGAATACGGCTTGCATCGCTTTTTATTTCACTTTGATGATTACATGCCTGAACACCACATTGCTTTTCTTATTCACTTCACACTGCACGGCTTCCACCACTATTTACCAATGGACAGGTAAGATAGCATGGGAAAAGATCCACATGGTATTTACTTACACTCTTCCAATCAGATTGCGACTTGTTATGCCGCCTGCACTCGGCGCCGTCATTGCCTATCCATTGGTGAACTTGGGATACTTTTTGTTCCCATCTTATATTGCGCATGGAGTGATCGCTGGAGGCGCTTTTGGATATGTCTTGTACGACTGCACGCATTACTACCTGCATCATGCCAAGGTGTTCAAGTTTCATTTCCGAGAGATGAAGAAATACCACATGGCCCACCACTACAAGAACTTTGAAGCCGCCTATGGTATCACATCAAAAATCTGGGACTACATTTTCGGTACCGGATATGCCTACGACGCTACTTTGTAATTTACTGTAATTTAATTCAACTTAATCAGCTTCCACTCTTCATTAGCTCCAGTAACCCCTTCTTCTACCCGGCTTTCCCCATCGTTTATCTACTACTGCCATTTTATAATAGATACTACTGCTTTTGATGTTAATTTTGAGTTATTGAGGACACAATATGTAACAATTTTTTTTTTCGGAGACATAGCGTGATGGATGCAGTGGAATCATTGATGTGATGGGTGTGACTCTGTTCTACAACCACTTCGTATTTTTCTCGGGTCGAAGTTAATATATTTCGGTCATGGCAAAGAGGAAACAGGCAAAGAAGATCAGTAATGCGAGTGGCAATCTGCATAAAGTTGCAGGGACGAGACTACTATTCAAACGTGCCATCGCGAAAGAATTGTCGCAGATAATCGAGCGTTGCACCGAAAAGCAGTTGCTGGAGTACGTAGAGACGCCACGCACGTGTGCAAATGGCCAGTTCTCGTTACCTGTGCCGCGTCTAGTAGCTGCTCATTTTACCGACATGAATCCCGCTGTATATTGCAAGGAGCTTGCCGAGAAGGTAAGCTTTGCCAAAGATGGTCGTATGCCTAATTTTATTATTTATGTAGTTCAAACCCAACGCTATGATCGAACACGCGACACCAATAGGCGCGTTTCTTAACTTCAAAGTTCAGCCAACAGAATATATTCGCCAAACACTGCTTCAAGTTTACCAAGAAAATGCTAACTATGGATGGGCTTCGGCTGAGAAGAATAGAGGTACAATCGTAATTGATTACAGTTCGCCAAATATTGCCAAACCATTCCATGCTGGTCATTTAAGAAGCACTATACTGGGAACCTTTCTGAAAAGAATCCATGAAGCCATGGGATATTCTGTTGTTGGCATCAATTATTTAGGTGACTGGGGCAAACAATATGGTAAGCTGTTCATTGGCTGATTGCATTAGCCTAATATTTTCAAGGTTTACTGGCGATTGGTTTTGAACAGTATGGCAAGGAGGAGAGACTCAAAGAAGATCCGATCCATCATCTGTACGAAGTATATGTCCAGATAAATGAGGACATGAAGCATGATCCTGATATTGACAAGCGGGCTGGCGAATACTTTAAGCGCATGGAAGAAGGTAAGCATGCTACAAATGACTATTCATTCATTATTTGCTATTGCACGGCAGGCGACGAATCGTTATTGAACCAATGGCGAAAATTCCGTGACCTAAGTATTACATCCTATTCTTCCGTATATAAGCGGCTCGGCATCTTGTTTGAGCAGTACTCAGGAGAATCTGAGACTGAACCCTATATCAAAAGGATCTATGAACTATTAGAGAAGCGGGATCTTGTGGTACGGATGGAGAACGATGCTTGGTGCGTGGATTTGGAAAAATACAATCTCGGAAAACCTGTTGTCCGCCGCGCAGATGGTACTACGCTTTACATCACCCGCGATTTAGCAAGCATACTCATGCGGAAAGAAAAATTCAAGTTTGATAAAGCAATTTATGTGGTTGGAAGCGAGCAGGAGCACCATTTTCGACAAGTTTTCCAGATCGCTGAGTTGATGTTCGAGGGTACGGTTGACAATTTGTGCCATATTTCCTTTGGTCGAATCCAGGGTATATCCACACGCAAAGGAACAGCAGTGTTCTTGCAAGATATTTTGGATACGGCTGAAGAGAAGATGCTTGAAATCATGCGTGAACAAGATAATGCAGAAAAATATAACGATATCTTGGAACATGGCGTGGATGATGAGCTAGATGGAAAACTTACTGGTGAAAAAGCAGCAGAATTTACAGCAGATCAACTGGGGACCTCAGCCGTGATCGTACAGGATATGTCTGCAAGACGGCATAAAGATTATCGATTTTCTTGGGACCGAATGATCGATGCTCGAGGTGATACTGGAGTTTTTCTGCAGTATGCTCACGCAAGAGTCTGTGGGTGAGTAATCAAAGAAAAAAACTCTTACAATGGTACGCTTAACGCTTATTTTAGAATTGAACGTAAATCAGGCATTCGTATCACAGATCAATGTGATTTCTCGCTACTAAAAGAGAAAGAAGCATTTGAGCTGGCGCAATTAATCTCACATTTTCCAGAAACAGTGCAATCCGCGTACGACTCACTCGAACCTTGCATACTTGTCCTTTATTTATTTAAACTAGCGCATCTTATTAGCCAGACTAACTACACGCTCCGGGTCAAGGATATGGACCCAAAACTAGCAGAAGCGAGAATGTTATTATTTTGGGCTGCCAAAACGACCCTTGGTAACGGTATGAGATTGATTGGCCTAAAGCCATTGGAGAGAATGTAAATATAGATAATCCGCATGGAAGCATTTGTTGTATCAATCAATGAGAAGGGGTTTGCAGCGATTGAGATGCCAATGTTGATGAAATGATGCCAGAAGATGTGGCACCGCACCGTCAATTTGTATATCGTAAGAAATATTCGACAGATAAAAAAACGGGGAAAAGGCAATCCATCAATGAGTGCACCCAGAAATTATATCCATTTATGTGGAAGACCAGGTCATAACACGATTGGCCTTCAGGAGTTGTCAAAACCATCCTGCACCAAAGAAGAAAACCATTGCCGGAAAAGCTAAATAGCGACATAGATTCATAAACTTTTTATGTGTTCTAAAGTCAATGACCACAGCAAATAGCAATTAGAACGAATCGGAAATCCGCTACCAGAATGCTTGTGACTCGATACATTTTGGGGTTTTGGTTTTCAGTGATGGGATCTGAAGCTGACCGTCTATGGGACCAAAATTGTATATGTAGAACGAAAGGGCAGTTTGATACCCACGTATATATGTACATTTCAAGAAGGCTGGGTTTAAGCTCTCGGCAAGGCCTGATAATCCAGAAGAGATCTTTATATCCTTGGCAAGATGTCTTGGAATTGCATTGTCGTTGAGGGTGCTCGATAATCACGTTATACTGATGGGAAACTAATGCTAATCTGATAGAGAGAAGCAAAGCAGCAACGAGATATATTGGAAGCGGTTAAAAAAGCTTCTGGAAACGCGGATGAAGCTCTTTGAGAAAGCAAATGAAATATTTCCGTCCCATTCCAGCCAACGTTGTACAAGGCAGAAAATGAGGAAATAAAGTGGGTCATGTCATGGAGTTGATGAAATACGATGGATGTCAGTTATTTTGTTAAAGTTTATCCAAAAATTAGTGATTAACAACGATGACATTTATATTATCTGGTTATTGAGCATCATAATAACAATCTATTCGATACAATTTCTGCGTATCTCCAGACACGACATAAAAAAAACTACTAAACGGTCGTAACATGCGTAAACGGTCTTAGATATGGTTTTTTTCTTTGCAAGGACGCAATAACACCAAGTTTTATTCAGATCACGCGTTCTTAAATGGGGGGGGGTGTTTGTAAAAAATCATCAGAAATTATCTTTGCTATGGGTCGAGGAAAGGACACATGGACTAGGTAAAGAGTTGAGGTAAGTGGTGGTTAGATTCTATAATAATTCTCTAGTATAGTGTTTGGTAAATCAAGCATGACAATCAAAAGCCATAGGGTCGGTGCGGTGGGCAAAATGTGGAATATGCTAAAAAGGCACGAGCGGAGAGGGGAGCTTGTGGCCATCAGACTCGACGAGTTCTGTACATCTCAGCCATGTGTATATTCTTTTTGTTAGCGCCATTGATGCTTATTAAGGGAATGCTGGATCTGTCACAATTGCAGAGAAAGAGCGCTCGATAAGATCACCACTGCAGACGGTGTCTCTCACCATGCCATTCTAGCTTGCAAACGTTATCGAATGGTACGGCAGAGGGATGTAAATGCAGCCAAAAACATGTATTGGATTGCTCAGTCGATCTGGTTTGGCGAAGGCAGACCCGACGAATTTGCCCGACCTACGACGCCCATCAATCGCATCACGGTTACGAATACCGGTTCCCCCTGAGGGGATTTAGGTTTTTACGGTACGTATACGACATTATATATCGAATGTAAACTCATCTTAACTGTCACCTTCGCAGATGCTCGCATCGATAAGTGCTCTGTCATCGTACTTGATCAGATACTCATCTAATGAATATTTGCAACATTTGAGGAAATTTTTGCGTTGTATAAGGACCGGTAAGTACTGAAACAATTAACCTAATAGTTGATCGGAACCATTACTTTATTAGCACGAACATGGCTTTTAGGCAGCGCAAAAAAAAATCTGTAAAGTGGCGCAAGGGTTCCTTTGAAGTATGCAGGAATCGTGTTACCAATCCAGGAAATTCCTAAGCCACTCCTGTGACGATAGTCTTTGGAAAACTGATCACAGAGTGCATCTACCTCTTCAATTACAACACAGCAATCATGATTATCCCGGTCCGTTGCTTCTCTTGCGGTAAAGTCATTGGTAACAAATGGGACAATTATTTGTCTCTTCTGCAAGCTGAATACACCGAAGGGTAAGCACCTCAAATTAGAACCGTGCGTAGCCTGTAATCAAGATCTGACCGCAACATCTGTTTATTTTAGTGAGGCATTGGACGCCCTGGGTCTTAAGCGATACTGCTGCAGACGTATGGTTCTCACACATGTCGATTTGATTGAGAAGTTGCTGCATTACAATCGTAAGTGAAATATTATTAATGGCAAGGCGAAAGAATGGAAAGTCCTAACCGGTTATTTCAGCCTTGGAACGCAGCAGAGACCGAGGAAGTTCAGCAGTATATGAAAGGTCACGAGGATAAATATCGAGACTGGTGTCTGTAGGAGTCGTGGTTGTTGATATATTTTTTTTTTCACAAAACCTGTGAAGACAATATAGCCGTTGCTTGAAGCTTGAAAACAGAAGCGTGTAGATGTACGTACTTCATTACAGAGGATTCTGTCGTACTATTTATTGAATGATGGTGATATTTATGGTGATATTTATTTTATTCTAAATAAATTTACGTCCACTGTGTGTCTGGGTTTCACTAAGGAAGGAGCCAAGTGCTATGTCAACTAAAGCATGAGCCCGGTTTCCTGTGGGTAAAGTATAGGTACTCTTTTCATAATCGTTCTGACCAATGCAAAAACGTGATTATCTGTACATAATTTTTTCTTACTACCATCGATAATGTGCGGGTATCATGCATTTATGTACTGCGTAGCAAGTTCGATAAATTAAGAATACTTCATGGTAATGGTCTTGGATCACGCTTTGAACATGATCAACTTCAAATTCTGCATTTTCTTGGACAGGCGATATCTTGCCATATATTTGCCTCATCGTTCTGCGAATGAGAAATATTTATCACTTTCAAAAGAAATCTGCAGTTACACATTTTATGTTTCCATTACTATCGACGAGAATCACTGCCCTTTTCCCTCGTATTAAGCCAGGATTCACTGTTAGGGAGCCATTATCCATTACGGATTGACTAACTTTTGTTCCTGAAATACGTATTAGGTAAATTTCTCCAACAATAGGGACATTGATGGCGGCGATTGTAAGCTGATCATCACCCGTCTTATCTCCCGTCGTCATCTTACAGCATGACACTGCACGAGTTTGCCAACCGTACCGTATCCTGAAGAATTTCCTTTTCGCGGAGTTAATGCTATTGGAAGCGTCGCCTCAATACACCATCATGGATTCATTTTGTTTTTATTTCACCACCTTTCAAACTTCGTTTTGCTGATATTTTAAATTGTGAAGAGAATTTTTTTGTATGTAATTGTAGTTGTGTAAATGACATGAATGTATGGATGAAAAAATAATTTTTAGGTCATGCTTAGACGGTACCAAATAAGCAGGGAGATAATGACTGCAAGGAGAAGCACGCTAACAATACTCATCCAGCAGTTTAAATATCCAAACGTCCTTTCTGTCAGGAAAATAAAGACCGCAACGTCCTGCGGCGGCCGATAAAAGAACCACCACGCGCCGACCCACCACAGCGGGAATAGCAGGAAGCCAAATAAAAACAATAAACAGGGTACTGTGCACGGACCGATCATGGGTTCATTGGTCATGAAAGTGACCCCTTTTTCGTCGACATAAACGTGATGTTTACCCGAGTGGCCGTAGTGATCGATCCAAAACGCAGAAAAATGATGTGGTATTCTTTGTCTTTTGACGGGGTAGAACGATGTAGCAACCGAAGAAATTGTTGGTTGCCGAAACAGCGATGCATCGCACGGTGAAGTAGTTATAAGTCTGTAACGTTGTGATTGTCGTCCATGAGGAGATTTGCATTGGGTACTACCGTCATCGTCGCATGATAAGCTTTGGTCCTCATAAAATATCATTGGTGATGGCACGCATGGTGATGGAGTGCTCTGATACTGTCGTCGCTTCCTCCGCCGCCGCCAGCGCCGTTTTTGCCGAGATCGTTTCCGTAGTACCGTACGTTTTGTAAAGCGAACATTTTCCTTCTCTGATTGTTGCAAGCAAGGGGGGTACGTTTGTCTCTTGTGAAGTGTTGGCCAAAGATGTCGCTGACAGTCAAGTAGGGAGCCAGACCATGTCGACCAGCGCCAACTAATGCGACTTAATCGGTAGGTACTCTTTGCCGCTAACGATTTGCGACGAGGTACTAATTGGCAAGAGCTTGAACTCGAATAATTACTGTTCCGGTCGGAAGAAAGGCATTGCTGCTGTTCCGATTGCTTAGTCGTAGATGACCCATCGATATCCGACATAAAAAGGAAAAGGAGAGAAAACAGAAAAAGAAAGAAGAAATGGACCAGGAAATGATCAAGAGGAAAGCTATGTCATTTCAAAAGCAAGAGCCAACATCGCAGCTCCCTTCCCCCCTGATTCTCCTTTCCGATCTAGACTAACGAATCCTTTCGTCCTAACTAAGTGTCTCATTTTCTTGCTATATTCTGTGTAACACAATCATCAGATTCTTTGATCCCACACTGCATATGTCTTAAGAACTTCCGGCTTTATACACGTTTCCTTTGTCAATAAAGTTTACTTCTATTATACAGCGCTGTAGTGACGAGGCTTGTCTAGCCAACGACGGAACTGGCTACCTGGCCGCATTACAAAAATAGCAATACCAATGAACAGACCAGCCAGGAGTAACCAGGATGTGTATCTTTGATGATCTTGGCCAATGGATACAGAGGATGCAGTGTCAGCCTCTGACGTACGATGTAATGGATTCTTTGCTTCGATTGCTTTTGCTATTGCTGTATGACCAGCTATGAAAACGGCATGAATAGCCATGTTTATTTCATCCTTTGTAACTCACCTCCCGTCATGTGAATTTTGTCCCACCACAGATAGCTGTCAATAGGATCCGAGCACTGGCCCTGACAGGCATCCCAGTACGCTTGGTCGACATGTCGGATGTTGAATTCGTTTGGATTACCCAGAACGTCGCTAAATAGGCTGTACGTATCGAAAAATGTAACATTGGATTTATCATTCAAAGTGTCCTCTAAAGCTGAGTTAAGATCCATCACGCGTTGTTTGATTGTAGGTTGTCGAGTATGATTTTTGAAAAAGGGAGAGAACTCAAGCGGAGGGATGCCAAGTAGAAGGATATCGGCTTGCGGATCCGCCTCTTGAATAGATGACTTCCTTCAACAGTTAGCTTCAGTACAATTTTCTCCTATCATCACTTACAATATGCTGCTTAATGCATTTTACCAAGATGTCTGTATTAAATGCTAATGAAGCTGTCAAAAAGGGAAATATGTAAAATTCTGTTGTGCCTACTTTCTAAGCCAACAACATCTGTCACACCAGCAAGGATAGCGTGAACATTTCGAGCAGAAGAAGTAGTTTTGAAGTTCGTTGCTTTCCACTGTTTGGAAAGATCTGACTTATTTGTATCGGAACTTGGACAGATGCCTGCTCCCAACTCGGCAAAGCTTTGTAGCTTCATCTTCCGTGCATTGGCTAACTGTTCGCTCCATAATGGTCCATCAGACTGGCGTTCTTTAACCGCTGTGGCATGGAATAAATATCTGTTTCTAATATTTTTCCTTCTAACCTGAGTAGGAATCACCATAAACGAAGAAAGTATTGGCTTGTGACATATTTAAAAAGGCAAAGAAAAAAAAATATGGAAGAGAAAGAGACCAAATTACTTTGGCTATTTTCTGTAACTGGATATTGGGAGTGTTGCTATTTTTATCCACTGTTTTTAGATCCAGCACATAGTAATCCACGTTCTTCCCTCCGACTCGCGTTAACGTGCAAGGGAGCATGAATAGCCGATGCCGATATTGTATTTTAACCTGCTTCTATACTGGTTATTGAATCAATTTTTACGCTAGTCTAAACAAATTTTGCGTCCATGAAGTGCCAAGTTGGCGCTAAGGAAGAGATTGATATGTGCCATCAGTTAAACCGTAAAACTTACTTGAACTTGGTCCCTCAGAGGACACAAGATTTGTTCAGAGTAGCATAAAAATTCATTGTGGTTAATACCTCTTGTACTTGAATGTTGTCTTACTTAACCCCGAAGGGCATTTCCGCTCATTCGCGGAGGCCTCACCAGCACCTTGACGGTGGGGCAGGCAGGAGATTATAATGACTTAAAAAGCCATTTTGACGTTAACTACCTTAATGCCTAAACAATATATCGACAGACATGAATTACCTTTTGTTTATGGTCAATCCCAGTACGTACCGGGGATGTTTTTATAAAAAAAAGTCCTCCTTTTTAAATGGTTGATATTTTTTTTTTGACTGGAACATCACCTTATCTAGAAATACAATGGACCAAATCCATGTTCCAGGCCCATTCTAATACACGCAAAAAATTGCTATTTGGAACGTAAAGTCAATTTAGAGCCAACGCAGAAATGATATGCATCGTCCCACAAAACGTTTTAACCAACCGCGCAAAGACGTTAATGCCTATGCGTACATAAATAGGTAAAAAAAACACTATATTTACAATGGTAGATTCTCGAACGACTTTGACGTAAACAGCATTTCCGTTAGGTCGGAACCATCATTTCACGCAGCACTCCTACTTTTGCTCTTCCTCTTCTTCTTCCTGAAGTGCCGGGCCCAAATCTTTTGAGTACATTTTCTTTCCTGCCATTTCCAAGAATTCCATATCCTCGGTACGGCTCAATGCGCTTCCTTGAACTTCACCCTCTTCGCCCTCCTCACGCTGCAAGGGCCTAACAAGCCAAACTATGTGCCCAGAAAAGGTCAAATTTTGCTTCGCCGCTTTTTTTCTTTTTTGTAATTCTACCTTCTACTTCATCCAACTCAAAGTTTTCATCTTGGGAGAGTCGGGGGCTTGCATATGTTGAACATAGCGGACCTGCGCGCGAGTGACCATGCAAAAAATCGGAATCGAGCCACAGTCCACAGTAGTCCCATTGTCCTCCCATAGCAAGGCCTATGTCAAGTAAGCTATTTGAAATTTAACTGAGCCTTTTCAGGAATTACCATTCGGAAGACTCTTTTTTCCCCAGCAAAGATACTGGAAATGGTCATTGGTGGTTTTACCATTCCATGCACTCATTTCCAGGTAATTATCCCCGGTAACATTCAGTCGAAATAAAAAATTGGATCCGTTTCCGTACCAATCGGTCTTGGCAGCCCAAGCATCATCTGCATAAGCCCCAAATATTGCCCCGTTTTTGGCCTTAATGACCAGCAGGGTGGCACCTTGACCGACCATTCTGCTCACAAATACTTGCCAGCTCATACCATCCGTATGAGAGGAATATAACAGCTGATGCTGCAAATCTGCTGAAACCCGGCGTTGACTCTGCTCCAATGGAGACCATGATAGCGTGTTCGTCGGCATATATAGTGTTAACATAAAGTAATCGTACACTGTCAACAAGCGGGAAAAGGGCTCTTTTGGTGTTGGTTGTTTGATGCCTGGTGATAAACGACGTTCGATTCGTCGTTGATGGGTATTTGTATCATCCCAGTGACCTAAACACACAAGTTCGGCAGCGAGTCTAAAGAGTGTCAGGAACACCGGCGTACTTTTGATCCAAGTGCTGAAATCCGAGAGATCGAGCTTTGACGGTGCTGCCGTAACATCGTCTTTCCAGGAATCCTCAACTGAAATCTGTTTCTTTTCTCCCAACCAAAGACTTTCCTCCTCTAACTGGCGCTGTTTTTCGCGTAGCTGTTCGTTGCGCGTACGGTGAAGCAAGTACTGGACAAGTCGCATAGATGCTGCGTGCTGCTCCTTATTTGTGTTATCTATGGCCTGCGAGACCCCGCTACCTTCAAACCATACTGGAACGGCTGTGAGTACTACCCACTGTACAAATGTCTCAAGTGACACCTCGCTTTGCATAAATATGGCATAGGCTGCTTCAATTCCGACATCGTCAGTGTCCATCAGTAGTTTGACCGATGCTTCCAGAAAGAGTTCAAATGTCACTTCTGAAGTAGTCTGCACAATGTACCGTCCGATGTTCGTCGCAAGCTCTTCGGTACTATAAGTTGGCCGTGTGCGCGCCATATTTTGCAAGAATGCTGGAGTGGGAATGGCGTCACCGTCTTTCGTTGCATCTCCTTGAAGACGTTTGTACTGATCTTTAAGCCATGCCTGCTCTTTTGTCGACCATCTAGCCAGTAGTTCGGCCAGCCGCGCATCTTGCTGTCGTTGCTGACTTTGACGATTGCCCATGGAAAGTGAAAAGAGCGATTTGACTCCCAGCTACTGGAGAGGAACTACCTTCGGACAGTCAGGTGCGTCGATTCCTCAGTCTTTGTTTTCCTACCTAAGTTATGCATGATATGAATTACATCACACAAGCATGAACCACCACCAGTATAATAAATCTACTGTTTTTTTCCTACTTGTTCGTGGTCAATCACTAATGCTTTTGCGTGGTTGGTTACAACGTTTTACAGGAGGTGCATATCATTTCTGCGCCAGGCTTAAATAGACTACGCGTTGGAAGTAGTTTTTTTATGTGGAGATAAAGTGGGCCCAGATAACATGGGCCATTTTACGGGTGCAAAATGTGTCAACAAACAGGATAATAGCAAACATATGCATCACTGATCCGTTGTTTGTGCGTCCATACGCGATACCACTAGCAGATACGAAGAGAATCTCGTTGGACCTTCCCCTCAGGTGGTCCGAGTATCAAATGCTTTGACAATCAGACGTCTACTTTTGGTCACTCTTAGCTTCTATTCCATTGTTTTAAGAATGACAAATGTTGTGGGGAGCCCGACGGAAGAGTCCGACGAACTTCTCAGATAAAAGCATATCCAGATTTGGACATCTTCCATTAATTGATCAAAACGAAAATGACATCCAGCGGCATGTTTGGAAATGTATTTATGATGATTTTGATGATTCAGGAGTTGATGTTCGCTAGTGAAACGTCGTGATTATCTTACCAATTACTTCGTTCGTTTTTCTTTGGACCATGCCACATCCGATCCAGTTCTCGGACTACCGGGCCAGTTGATTAGTACTGGAAATTCAACTGTGACGTTAAACGGTTACATGCAAAAGGAACTCATCAGTTTGTAGTATTTGAAACGTCTATCTATCCTTACTTTGTATGTGTCGTATAACTCACATATAGGTACACTGATATATATCTAAATGCTGTCATAATGCTTAAAGTAAAGATCAAGTACCACTCGTCAAGAGAAATCCAGTCAGATAATATCCAATCAGTAGATTTTAAATAATAATAATAGACGCGTAAACAATTGCAATTCTCTCTTTTAATCTTCCAACTCGGGAATAAACAAGCGATGATAGGGACACGGGTAGACTAAGTTATTTCAGCTCTCTACGTTTTCGATAATAACTCATGAAAAAGAAATCATAAAAAGAAAACAAAAATTCATGCTACGAAAGATAAAGAAGTATGCTATAATAAAATATGAAAAATATTTTTTTTGAGCTGTTGATCAAAAATCTACAAGTACACCCAAAAATGAGCAAAAACCAAGGAGTCAGAAAAACCCAGGTCCATCTTCATCCGAACAGAAAAAACCGTATTTGTATTTATTCAAACATAAAAGCCGTATCTATATCTATTCGAACATAAAAAACCCGTGTCCCTAGGTTTCCCGCATCAAGTGTACCGAAATCACATAATTTACGGCGCGCTTTTGGAATATTGGGGAGACTTTCCCGTTGCGTCGAATTTGTCTGGAGATCACCGGCTGAGATAATTCATTTAGATAGAATGGTAAAAGTATACCAGCAACCGTGAAGCCGCTAGGGGATAATTTGTTCAGATCATTCGTCACAGTCTCCGCAACCGAACGACAATTGAGACCCAGCTCCATTGTGCTCTTCCTGCGTTCGACATCGGTCTTTGTGCCCGCTTCTGCGGCACCCAGCTCCACTATGCTTTCCTGTATTCAATATCAGTCTTTGTGCCCGCTTCAGTGATACTCAGCTTTAATGTCAGTGTTTTGAACAGCGTGTCGACTCTAGTTCCGAGTTGTCTATCATCTATTATATACAAAGAGTATTACTTGATGCCACGGGTGTGCAGTCCGCTGTGAATGGAGGGACAAGTGCTTACCGTAGCAAAGCGAAGGTAAAAAGCACTTCCCGCAATGAGCGTGTGCGTGGCTGCACACCCTGTCACTGTATCTTCTTTCAAGGATCATCCTCAGAGAATCTTTATTATATATACTTTTTTTTTTTTTGCGCATTCATGTTACATTTTACACAAAGCTACATATCCCATTTCTTATTTCTCATAAAAAAAAACGTGCGAGCTACTGCCCCA